>CAHIKZ030003327.1:1380000-1470000 GCA_903632075.3 Acanthosepion pharaonis | reverse complement strand
TGATAGGGATTGGCATGCTGGCCTTCGACGTAAGCTTCAGAGATATGATATTACAGGACGATTATTTGGTTTAATCCAATCATTACTGTCAAACCGTGAAATGAAGTTGCCCTGAACGTGTTCTCTTCCAGTTTTTTCATGTACGATGTCGTTCCTCAAAGCTCTATCCTTGGTCTTACACTGTTTCTATCTCCATCAATGATCTTCCTGATGTCATCAGTTCTCAAATCGGCATCAACGTAGACGACACTATCATTTACTCCTGTCAATATTAAATCCGGAATTCCTGAAAAAGTTAACCTGGCCATTGGTCACGAAAAGTTTGTGGTTGACTTGGCCAGGAAATGGCTTGTGGATTTTAATTCATCCTAAAAGAAACTGCTGTCATTTACTCACCATAGAGAAACTTTGTCTCCTATCAGCATGGTTGATGCTTAACTCCACTCAATTCGCCTCACTTGGTCTCACGTAATCCACTGACCTGAAGTAGAACAACTAGATTGACTCAATACCTGCATCTACTGCAAGGAAAGTTAGTTCTCTGTGTCGCGCCAGAAGGTTTTTTGTTGTCTGAGTCCAACTTAAAAATTTACAAATCTACCACTGGTCCATGCATGGAATACTGTTGCCATATATGGTCTTGTGCCCTCGCTGTTCATCACAAGGCTCTCGACAAAATCCAAAGACGGATGGTTAGTGAAGGAAAGCGAGAAGAAAGGATTAACTGCAAAAAACACATGATGCACAGTTGTTAGCAAAAGAAACAGCCCAACATACAAAGTACTAACTGCAGATACCAAAGCCACTAAAATACAACAAATTAAATTTCTAGATTTTTTTTAAAGAGGACGGAAATAGTGACACTGAAAAGCCAAAGGAACATTTTTATAGCGAAAAGCTAAGTAAAATATTAAGGACCAAGTAAATCTCGTTAGTAACAAAGAAAAGAATACGGAACTGTTATGTAATAAATCTTCTTTATGACAGTGGATGCTGGACCATCTCCGCAATGATGTAGAAGAAATGTGGATGCTGAGAATACAATGGTCTGAACATGTGAGTAACGATTAACTTCTAAAGAAAAGGACACTTATACTTAATGAGGAAAAAGGCTTGGAAAATTTAATGCTCACAGGACATTTTGAAGGCAGGAAGGACAGAGAAAAACAACCCGTAACTTAGCTAGCGAACTTGTGTAAACGGATGGCGGAAAGGAGTTTAAGAGAGATAAAAATAAGACAAAAAGGTGCTACAAATGACAGGAAATCATGGAGAGCCCGACTGCCAACGTCCTGTAGAGACACAACACAAAGAAGAAGAAAAATATACAAATTTTGTTTCCTTCGGATTTTATATATTATTTTATAATATATTTTATTATAGAGGGTAACCATGAAGTTCCTTTACAATTAAAAAAATATTTTACAAAAACAATTGATGTGACACCACAACTAGAAGAACTTCAGCCAATCATCATCTCCCAGCAAGATGGTGCCCCAACACAATGGGGACTGTCTGTTCGTGGATTCCTAAATCACACATTTCCAAACTGGTAGATTTGAAGGTACGGCCCAATTCCCTTGTCACCTCGTTCACGAGATATCACTCCCCTAGACTCCTTTCAGTGGGGTTATGTTAAAGATATCGTGTATCGAAAAAAGATACGGGAAATCACTGATCTAAAGCAAAAGATCACAGATGCCATTGCCACCATTAATGACGGTATGCTACAGCGAACATGGCAAGAAATCGGGTACCCTTTCGTGCAATTAATGGTGCCCATATAGAGGTGCATTAGTTAAAAACATACTTCAATATCTACTATTCATGTAAAAATTTTCACATATTTTTCTGTTCATTAGCTTTTGTAATATTTTTTGTTTTAAATTGTAAAGAATCTTTATGGACCACTTGTATTTTTTACGAAATTCACTTAAACGTCGTTTTGGAATCTTGTTCTTGTCACTTGAAGATTTTTTTAACATTTTCACTCACAGTTAATTTAATATTCTTCTTAATGATTAATTTCTTCTTAAAAACAAATACGCTAATGATAAACGTTATTGTAATTAAACTCTATTTCTAACTGGTAAAAAAGCCAGTTCAATTTTTAACACGTTTATTTTACCGTAATATACGTTTTTACATTGGAATATTAAGGGAAAAACTAAGATATACGTGGATCATGTATTTCCCAGAAAATTGGTTTCCATTTTGTATTACTGAATATTTTTCAGTGTCCACAGCGAAAATAAATATTTTTCAACGCGTGATTATCGCCAAGTATGAGTCAAAATGCCATTAGAATTATTTGCAAAGCGATCACTTTAACTTTTCTCCTGTTATTCAATTTGAAATCTACCACAAGATCTGGCTTTTAGTTACACAATGAATACGCCTCAAGTAATGGGCGCTATGATTTATTTCCAGTATTTTAAATCAATTTCTCGAAAACTTTGTTCATCGCAACATTTAAAACTCAAAGGATGAAAAATTGCACCACAATATATTCATAACCGAACATTATTTATTCCTTACCAATAACAGGGATGTTAACTACTATATGTACCAAATTAAAAGAACATTTAGACTAATACTAAATAATGACAAATACAAATATTTAAAAATTGCTTTAATAGTAATTAATTAATGAGAAAGTTATGATAATATTTTAATAAATTCGACGTCAATTTACATCATCTCCCCACCAAAAATATATTTTTAATGAGTTGATATCTGGACAAAATTCCCATTTAATATATTTGGCAATTGCGTGGTAGGTCTATAAAGATAAAATGAAACAAAACTGTATTTGCGAAAGAGTTTTCCAGCATCACTATGGCTTACTTTCCTTGCCTCACATTATCTCACTCTCTCTCTCTCTCTCTCTCACACACACACGCACATACACATGCATCCACGTATCCACACAAGCATATACTGAATAATTGATTTTGTAAACGACACTCTTTTATTTGCTTGACGCTTATCAGCGTTTTTCTTCTGTCTTTTAGTCTTCTTTTGTTTTTTCTCCCTTGTTTACTAATTGAGATTTTTTTATCTGCTTAACGCCATCAATTCGACCGATTTAACGACGACAATTTCCCTCACTTCTGTCCGAATAAATATTTTTCTATGATCATCATCATTGGATTCCGGAAGTTGTAGACGCCATCTTTCCGAAAATGTTTTCTCTCTCATCGTTTTTGTTTTACAACTTTTCTAAAAAGATTTTTTGTAAAGTATAAGGTTATTTTTTGGGTTTTTTTTAACGTGTGTTTTCTGTTTTCGTTTTATTAGTTGATCCCCGGCTGACTTTCTGATGTTTAACTTCGTGCCTGATTTGTCAAACACATTTCATCCTTAATGCGATAAGCCGATGAGAACAAATCCTGCCGCCGGATTTTCGAGACTTTACGAGGCCTTTCAGGTTCTATGTATTTTTCTATTGTTGGAGAAAGAAAAAGAAGAACAAAAATAGATTTGTTCTATTTAATGAGATTTTATTTGATGTAGTTGGTTTCTGTGTGTTTATTGCCGGCATTTTGACAACACTTCCTCATTGACAAATGTTCATTTTCATTTATTTTCTTTCTACCCGTTTTTCTTTTATTTCTCACCTTTTTATCTTTGATTTCTTCACTTCTGTCTTTGAATTCTTTCTATTTCCGTGGTTTTCCGGAGACGTGTTAAGAACTGTTCTTTTTTTTCAATCGATGCTAGCGTGGTTAGAACATTCGCTTTCTCACCTTGCTACACAGGTTTGAATCTTAACATGGAATATTGGCCAGGGAGGTAACTTTCTTATGCTACCGGCCTATTTGAAAACATTTATCCAATACTTGTGAGTTAAATTGGGTAGACGGAACTGTTCAGAAGCCGTCGATGGTTTTGCACATAAGTCACAGAGGGCGTATTAGGTTTGTTCAAAAACTTGATGTAGCCAGATTATCCAGTCTCCCCAGAACCTGTAACTAATTGTAATTTCAGTACAAACAACAGATCAGTCATATGTCATAGAGTTTGTGTTGTAACCCTGGCACTAGTATGTACCCATGAAAACTTTCTCCTTTTCCGTAGCACTAAATCTAAAGTAATTGCTTTTGTTCACATATAATCAATAATTGAATATTTAATTTATTGAATAACTGTCGAAATGAATAGGGAGTAAATCTGAGACTCATGAGTCTCTCAATGTCTTCTTAAAAGGACTGGAAAAAGGCTTTGACCAATACAAGGTCTTAAGTTTCCTTTCCGTGTCAATCAACATTAACTCATTTGCATATGTTATTTTTTTAAGATTGTAGCCGCCAATAATGAATCCTGGCAAGACTTGTTAATTTCTCAGATTCGCCTCCCTGGATATGTTGAATAACTCCGGTGAGAAAAGACATCATTGTTTTACACTCTGTTCTATTTTTGTATATTTACTGAACGTAATTTCTATCCGTATGAAGGTGGTATATTGCTAGCATAAGTTCTGGTTTATTCTAATATCATTCTTCTATATGTCAATGATACCTAGCTTTTCCAACAGTTCTTTTTGACGTACTCTATCAAAGGTTTTGGCATAATCTATAAAACATAGGTATATATCCTTTTGAATTTCTATTGCTCTTTGAATATGACATGGATTTTATATTCGTTTACACCTGGCTACTTAGGCTGAGCTATGAAAATGGATCTATTTAGGTCTTCCAGCATATCACCACTTTTGTGTAAATCTTATACTTGCTTCAATTGCATAAGTTAAAATTTCTTCGTGTTTCGTAAGTCGTCTACAGCAGCGAACCCAAAACTCACCTAAAATGCGTTGACCCAGCGAAATGAAGAGTTACTGTCATTATTTACAACAATTTGCTACTTCTCCTAAACTGTTTGCCGTCCTAGGCTAGAGTGTCTAGACTAAGTTGCTGCTTAACTCATAACTCTGTGGGTAGAATAAGGACAAATCCGTTCCTTTATTACGGCATTTGTACGAAAGTGATCGCAAAAGATTAGCTCGCAATTTGAACTCGAAACATTGAGACCACTTTCTATTACACTAACCGCACAAATGTACGTTACTGAAGAATAGATTGTGCTGCTTTTTAGGTAAACCAAACAATATAAATTCATCTCTCATCTTTTGCCATAAAGGGATGGTTTGCAATATTTCTTCGACGGACATTAACTGTGCAGTCAATCTAAATAGATCGATTGGGGCGCAATGTTAAACTAAATTAAACCTAATAATTCTGATCGATTGGATGTTCAAGCGGCTAGGAATGAAAAATGGAAAAGCCGAATTTAAATTCCAGTCGGATTCGTTGCATTTTCACTTACGAGCAGATTACCTTGGGAAAGACATGAAGTTATCTCCCCCACCGAACTATCGGCCAAATCGTAGGACTTGTATCTTTTTTAAAGTCATTTCACCTAAGCAAGCCAATAAGGTCGCTAAAACCCAATAGGCCACTCAGTGTGAAAAAATAAGAGAAAAGTAAAATAAGAACATTACTAAGATGAGACGGCAATAAAAGAACAAGTATTAAGAAACCAGAAGATACCGATTAACTTTGTATTTTCATTTTTGAAAATCAAAGGTCACAGGAAAGCAAGAGGCCGGAAGCTAGTTCCATAAGCGAAGCGTAGAGCACCCCGACGTGGTCTAATAGTTAGTAAGCTTGTCTCGCTAGAAACATTACGACTGAGTAGTGAGTTCAATCCTCACTGGATGCCACATAGTTTCGGCTTTGTGACACATCTAAGATACGCTTAGCTTAGGAAATCATCATAAACGAGACCGTCGAGAAAGAGAAATAAAAAGACTGTTACCATTGTACTTACGCTTACATCTGGCCAACAGTAAAAGGATGAGACTTAGTTGCCAATCTTGTACTGTGCATAAAGAAGAGGTTAAAAGGTGAAAGGCTGATGAAAACAATTACCATGTAATTATTTGTAGAAAAGGCACCGTGTATCGGAATAAATCATTGTTTTTCTAAATAAACTATTAATCCAATATTCACTCGCACGAAAAAATAACTCTTCTTCCAATCTCGAAATATTTCGGCTTTAAATAATAAAAAGGTTGATAAGCTGTAAAAATTAATCAGTCAATTACTCAACTATTGGAATGCGAATAACTCTTGCTAACTTCACAAACCAGTTACATTGAATTCGATCTTCAGCGTAGGCTCCACGTTTAAGGTTTATCTCAGTATATGCTTACCAAAGACGATAGATTAATACAAACACAGAGACACGCACACATACACACACGCACACATACACACACGCACACATACACACACATACACATACACACACATACACATACACACTATCGATCACTATTGCGCCCCGGACAATTTTCTCCTCGCGACAGACTTATTTAAGACAAAACTCATATTTAAATGGTTACTTTAAGACAATAACAAACACCGTAAAAAAATTTTAAAAAGTGAATAAAACAATGAAAATATAACAAAAATGTTAAAAAAAATGTCAAATTTACAGAAAAGGAAATCGGTTTGGGCGCTGGCTATATTTGAGATTGCATCGAAAAACACACACTGCTCCTTTCCAATTAGCCCCGTTGAGAATTGTGAACTGTGAGCGCGCACAAATCATAAAGGCAAAAGAAAACAACGACACCTGGTGAATAGAAAAAGGACTACGGACAGTAATGAACGTTCCGCTTCGAATTCCTTTTGTCGTCATTATAAATGGAGCCTTTTTCTGCTCTCTCTAATCAGAAACTGGAACTTTCATGAATTTTTTAAATAAATTTTTCGTATTCCTCATCTTCATTATGACCAAATTAACGATTAGATACTGAACTTCTTAAGTGATTTCATTAATCCATTCAAAACGTGGTGATCATATCGATGACTCTTCGTATATCTTCATATTTTCCAGTTTTCGTTCTTACTTCATTTAATATTTCTTTTCTTTCTTTTATTTTCTTTCTCTACTTTCTTTCCTTCTTTATTTTCTTTATTTATTTCCTTTCTTTTTTTTCTGTTTTCTTTCTTTTCTTTTCTTTACTCTTCTTTACTTTTCTTTCTTCCTTACTTGGTTTCTTCTCTTTCTGCTTTTTTTTTCTCGTTTATTGACAGTTCCTATTTGTTCTTCATTTTTGTTTTTCATTTTTTCTGTTTCTTATTTTGTTTCTTTTCTTTTCTTTTCTTTTCTTTCTTTCTTTCTTTCTTTCTTTCTTTCTTTCTTTCTTTCTTTCTTTCTTTCTTTCTTTCAGATCGCATGTATTTTTTGTTTACTTTTCTTTCTCTCTGTCACACTTCCTCTCTCTCCCACTCACTGTTTTGGGATAGTATTCAATTAAATTATCTTCTTACTACACCCTTCCCTATGTATGGGGATAGATTCATAGAATTTTAGAACCCTGTCAGAGAGCACATTTCCTTAAGTTTTCTAGATGGCACAGGACAATACTTACACTCACCCATAGATACTATATATATATATATATATATATATATATATATATAATTTCGCTTGAGGATGAAATGGAAGTAATGTCTTTAATTTAATTGCAAAATTAAATTCGTGGCTTTTAGCTTTCATTTTTGAAACATGGTTAGAACTGTAGTGAAAACCCATATTTTAAATCAATTAATTTATAATATATATATATATATATATATATATATATATATATATATATATATATATAAAAAAATTCCATTATTATTTAGGCACAAAAATAACTTTTTTTATTCGTTATTTTGAGGGGGACATGGCATTTACAGATATTTTATCTTTCTTTTCCTTTTTTTCTTTCTTTCTTTGTCGGAGTCTTCTTCTGAACATCTCTTCCTCTGTCTTTCTCTCTCTCATTCTCGCTCTCTCTTTCCTTTTTTCTTTCTTTCTTTGTCGGAGTCTTCTTCTGAACATCTCTTCCTCTGTCTTTCTCTCTCTCATTCTCGCTCTCTCTTTCCTTTTTTTCTTTCTTTAACTAATACCGTTTTCTTTCTTTATCTCTTTCCTTTCTCGTTTTTTATGTCTATCTCTGTACCTCTCTCCCTCTTTTTCTCTTCAATCCATACTTTAAACCATTTCTTTACTCATACAGCTAAATTTTTCTTCTTTCTTTATCTCTCTATCTTTCTCCACTTTTAATACTTTCCCTCTTTATAGTTATTTATAATTTTTTCTTTCATAATTCTCTCTTTCTTTATATTTATTTACTAAGCTAGGATAAGTCTGGCAGAAGGCCAAACGACTGGGGCACTCATGCTCTCTCTAAGAACGATTCATTTTTGAAACTAACTTGAAACCCTTTCTACTTGAAGGAATTTTATACCACAAGATTTTCTCGGGTAACTTGACTCTGAGAAAAGTCACTTGATAAAGAATAACCACAATTGTTCTTACATTTTAGAAGCGTTAAAAAGAAACACATCGTTGATTTTAAATTGGATTTGGCACTAAGCTATAAGAGAAAAAAACAATTCAAATATAGAGAATACAGGATCAAATCTGTTTTTCTGCGCTCCCTCTTTTTGTTATGAAATGTTACTTCTTCATAAATTAGGTTTGATATGTCTGCAATAAATCTCTAAGACACAATGGGTTACGGAGTATCGAAGAATAAGAAAGAAAAAAGAAAGAAAAAGAAACAGAAAAGAATTCACAGTTATATCGATCCAGTTCAACTGTAAAATGAGACAATATTACCAATCTAGATCTAATCGGCGCTGAAATTCCTAAAATGTCATACAGGAAAGTTTGTCAGAGCAATAATCATAAAAATATTTATAGAAAAGGCTAGGGAAGCTATATTACAGCAGTGGAAAATTAAATGAAGCCGGGGTGCCAGGTCAGGAAAAATAACATTGCAGATTCTTTTAGCAAGAACATCTAAATATAGAACAGGAGCACCATATCATATGTTACAACAGTATGCGAAACATGGACGATTTGTAGACTTATAAGTATATAAGATAAATTAGAGCGAGCAAAATTGTCTAGCACGACACAGTGAATCAACATTCCTAGCAGCAGATTTAGCAAGTGTTTCAATATAATCAATCCACAGCAGCGGATATTAGTCTGAGAAGGTGCAACATTACTCTCCTGGAGGTTAGCATCAGTCATGTTGATGGGAAGCAGAAAAAGGAGGTGTCTCTCATATGATTAACAGAGAGAATTTTTGTTTTGGAGGCGTTAAAATTAACAAGGCATTCATTGTATAAGCTAACCGCAGTTTGTAGGTCACTTTGGAAATCTGCTAGCAATTTAATCTTATAAAACCGATTACTATTATTAAGACAAGAGTAAATAGTTGTGTCAGCAGCGTAGATACTGAGTTGAGAGCTGAAACTAACAGAACGATCACTGATGAAACTTAAGAACGCAGCAAAGGGCCAAGGATAGGAGCCCTGGTGAAACCGGCATAAATGTAAAAAGACAGCTTTCATTTTGCGAATTGATAAGAAAGTTTGAATCAGTTCAAAAATTTCTCCAGAAATACCAGAACCTTTCAAAGGAGATGCCAAATGTATGCCAAATCCTGTCAAATGCTTTTGAGATATCCAAAGTAATAGCCCGAGTTACCCCACTCTTATATAAAGGCTTATATTTTTAAATCTTTTTATAAATTCAGGACGTAATTGATCTCTCTCCCCAGATCCATTTTGATTATTATCAATGAATTTCCATGTATTTTTGGGAAATACAGTGCTTTGCTTTCTCGAAGCCCCCGAAAGGACTTGAATTCAGAGTATTCCTTCGAAAGTGACTGCAAATCGTAGGAGGAAGAGGCCGATAAATATCATTCGTAATATCATTCGCTTAAGGTAAACAATTTCTAGCGGAATTAGAACTCAACCGACTAATTTCATTTTCCAAATCGACAGTCATTTCACTTCCCGCATATCAAAATTTACCAAGCAGTAAAACCCGAAAAGAATTTTCCAGTACATTTTTTCAAAGAATATTTTCAATTGTATTCGTCATTACTTTCTAATTCAAAGCAAACATTTTCTGAAAATCAGATAATATTTTCGCCATTTTTAAAATAATAAAACAAGAAATATATACGGTGCACCAGAAGGCAGACTCTCAGGAAATATATTTTTCGTTAGTAAGGAGTTCTTGATTTCAGCTTAAGTCTGGAGCATAAGTAAGTCAGGAGCACGGCTCGGATTGAGGAATCGGAGAGCCGAGTTCGAATTCCAGTCGAATTCATTATATTCACTTACGTGCTAATACCCCTGGGAAAAGTATGAATCCTCTTCTCTCTACCCAGCTATGGGTAAATAGCAGGAAAGACCAGGTTCTATAGACTTGGATGGCAACTGGTCTACTGCAGAAAGACATGGCAAACTACTTCCTCGTCAGAAAGGTACATGATCGCATAAGCGTTTATCAGTCATGGAATATGTGACTGACTGGAGGATAAAAATGAAATATTAAGTTGCCCGAAAGTAATTACGCTAAGAATTATGAGTCATCCAATCAAGGTAGGTTAACGAGCACATCAGGTTGAAACACCGCTCCCGTACGATCACCGAAGTTAAGCAACGTCAAGCCTGGTCATTAGCTAGATGAGTGACCGCTTTGTAATACCAGATGCTGTAAGGTTAGATGTGCGGGTGGTTTAATGAATAATGGCACGGAATTATTAATTGGAGAAACGAGTTCCAATTCTTGTTGGATTCTGTATATTCACTTACGTACAAATATCCTTGGGAAAGTCATGAATTCACCTCTTCTCGCTCCAGCTATGGGTTAATTAGTAAGGCTTGTATCGTTAAGCCATTATTATCGTCAAAAAGAAATCTTGAGTCTAATAATATTTCCTAGATTTAAATGACCTGAAAAAAGCTTTGATACGCCATAGAAAACGAATCAACCACTTCTCGATTTCTAGATTGATTAATATTAAATTTAGTGTTTAATTTAACATACATATCAGGACAGACACGTGTATATTTATAGTAATAAGACATAATGTCGGATTTAAATAACAACATCGATTAAAAAATGTCTTTGTTTCTGTTTCAGATGCGTAAATAAAGTTCGCAGATGGTGACATTAAAAGAAGGCAACGAATTTCTGTTTGCCTTATGATGTTCTTCTGTAGCAAAATTGTTGCGACCAGCTTCGGCTGTTAGACATTTTGACGATGGTCGTCCTCAAGTATAGAATCCAGAGGTTGGCAGTGAATATTTCGGAGACAGTAGGAAAACGTAGTGCAGGTTCGCAGTGGATATCATAGCAGAGCGTAGTTCTTCCTTCTGTCGTTTTAGCCTGACAAGTTTGCTCTGGCCATTCCGGTAGGGAAAACAAAGATGGCCGCCTTTATACACGAAGGATACAGTGTTCTGCGGCTCCTGATTGGTTAATCTACTATTGGTAGACTATAAAGGGAAATTTTGACTCGCTCACTAGTTATATATATAGTATATACCCAAAAAACCGTAACACCGGCTAAAGGCGTGGATTCTACGGCGAACAAAAAAACAATGAAGCTTCAATTTCTGTCAGGAAACATTTTTGGTTAGGACGTCTCGATTTGTAGGCCGGTTGATATTAATTTCACAGTTCAAAATAACAACAATGTCAATGCAAACACGTTAATCACTAAAATAACCTACATATAGTAATAAAGTATAGGCTAATGTGTATACATGAGGAATGTCTCAAATAAATGCATCTGTACACTTTTAACGAATCATATTACTTGGATACATCAGGCAGCAAGGCCTCTGATCGGGAGTTTTTTTCCTTAATTCATGTTGTTCCCAGTTCCACCCTGACTTGAGGTGGTAGTACCTGATAGGGTCCTGGCTATGGGAAAAATAATGTTTTGATATTTGTTTGGTGGTTCACTAAGAAAAATACTAGCAAATATATGAGAAAAACGATAAGTTGTAATACATTTTTGTAGCAAAGTGACAATCAACACAACACTAAAGTATAAAAATATATTTTATAGTAAAATTACCCGCAATACATTTTATCATCTGAAAGTTATATATTTAGAAAAAAACACATGTTTGGCCGGAAAGTATATAATTATCTATAAAATATCTGTAGTTTAAGGTATAAAATTACGTAGAAAATATTTAGATTTCGGTATTAATTAACCCATAGTAAATGATACGCTGCTGACCAAAAACATCCAAGTAACCTATTTTAAGTAGAGACCTCTTAGTCCACTTTAAAAATCACCCACTTATCCTAGAATTAACTAAAAGTCAAATCTAGATTCTAGGTCAATTGTTCCCAAGCTTTTTTTTTTTTCTCTGAGCTAAATGTTCGGAATGAAAATTTCTTCGCGCTGCACTAAATTTTGTGTGATAAAAGTACATTTTAAAGTTAAAAAAAGAGATAGAGAAGGATTAAGGGGGATAACTTCGGATTCTAATTCATAACATTTTGAATGATAATGCTCTCCTTCTATTTGCGGATCCTAGTTAATATATTCTTAATACTTGATATAATGCAAAAATATTTTTGCATACGAATGTTTAAAAACTGTTTGTAAACATTTGATTATCTTTCAAACATTCCACCTCAAGTGCTATCTTTTTCCATTGCACTGTTTGAGATCACTGCTCTAGACGGAGATACCTAAACTTAGCGATGATGCAATGATTTGCATAAAATGAAACTGTTTATGAGATAACACTGATATATATGTTTATTTATTTTGAATAAAAGAGATTCAGAAATTATACAAATCCATTCAACAATTACATACATTATTTCAACGCGGACGATTGTGCTCAAGTTTATATTACTAATGCTCACACATTACAAGGCCCAAGAGCCACTGAAACTAGATCGTTAATGTTGGAGTATGAGCGTAGAATAATGCAAGAAGTGCAGTTTATGCGGTTATATAGGAAAAAATATCGGTTAACCCTCGTCTTGAAAAGGTTAAGATTGTAATGATCGGGGAATACACTGAGAGTATTTTTTACAAAGCAGTAGTTGCAACTTCTTTCTTACTAATGGAATACAAAGGGAATCAGAACTGGTGGCACCAGTGAATGTAGCTATTTGTCATGGAAATTGCAATAGAGTCGCGAGAGGCTTGTGACTTATCGCCTGTGGAAAAGAGGTTCTAGTGTTTCAAATAATTCATCACTCACAAGGCCATTCAGATGCTTTTGAACTCTTTCAAGAGACAAGTGACGACTGGGTTGTTGCAACCAATATATGGCAGCAATATTCAATTGTTGGTCTGATCTGGCTTTTCTAAAGATAGAGTCCGTTAGGGGAATCAGATACTGACTGGGGCGGTTCAAGGAACAGCCTATTTTACCGGCACGTTTCGTAATCAATCGTAGTTTCACAGTATTATTATCACAATGTTTCCTCAAGTGCTTATCGATCCAGCTAATCATCTAAATTCTTTATTTAATCTACGAAGGGAGAAATTACTCTTATTCAACCGACCATGTCGATGTTTATCTCGTCTTGTTCTTATTTTAGTAAGAGTCAGTTATTATTAATCGTGTTTCTGTTGTTTTTGAATCTACGCCACCCAAACCAGGTTTTGAACTCTATATTACTATGTAACAAAACGCTTTAATCAACTAGTCCACTGCCACGTGATGAAGGCTCGAGAACGTAACTTTGTGGTACCAACAGCAAAGACAAGGACAACAGTCCGGGTGTTAACAATCATAATTATTCATCCCAGAAATTCAGACAAATCTTTTATGGGTATCGGCAAGTTTATTGTTTATTCAAACATGCACGCAAAGGTCTTTCCTGCACTAACATTAAATAGCAAAACAAAACATCACTGGAGAACATTTAACGGCAGCAAGATCTAAAGTGAATATCACATCTAACATGAAGAGAAAATAATGAAATACTGAAAATGTTGACTGTCCACACTACTCGAAACAAAATGTTAGGACAGAAGCCAAAATCATTACTGGAAAGAGTAAAAGCAGTTATTGAATTTGAGAGACCTCTTTTCCTGAAACTTTATATTGATATAGATAATTTATAGATGTCAACTGACAGCAGTACTGGCTACTCGGTCAATGACTGCCGACTGTTTGCTTATAAGTAAAAGGCTTTATTAGCATTATCATTAGTATGCTACTCAGGCAGACCATTACTACTTTGATTGGGGCTCTATTCCTAACCTTTTCTTTGAAAAAATGTGCACAGTCAACATCTTGAATATGTCATTATTTTCTCTCCCACTTACTAACCATTTTTGTTTATGCTGCTGTTGGTATTCTTCAAGTGAAGTTTCTTCTCTTATTTGGCGCCAGTTCTGTGTGATTCTGCTGCTGCACTTCATGGGGTTCGAAGAAAGAAGGTTCTAGCAAAACCTGCTTATTTCATTTGCCCCAAGTCAATTTCTGAGCATTTATCTGAGTAAGCGGTTGTATAGAGAGGACAGTATAGGTATTTCTAAACGTAAATGTTGTTCTACACAAGGATGCTGACAATAAAATGAACGGAAGGTGTAAGCAGCAACGAAGTTTTTGAGAAAATAGAAACAAATATGACTCCTATAGTCAACATCAAAGAGAGAGTTGAAATTTCTAGGACACATAATGGGGAAAGAGGGCTTGGAAAATATAATACTCACATGACAGATTGAAGGCAATAGTGAGAGAGGAAAAAAACACACACCTTACCGAGCGAGCATGAGTAAATGGATGGCGAAACAATGTTTAGGAGAGATATAAAAAAGATAACATTTATTAAGAGCTTCAAAGGATAAACAATTATGGTGAACCATATTCGTCAACGTCCTAAAAGGACAAGGCACATAGAAAAAAGTCTTTTCCATTCTCTTGGGCTGATGGAGCAATGTTGGGCGTCTTTTGCAGTTGGTGTTACATAAATTACGCATATGGTGTAGTAAATTACTTCTAGCTATATGTGCCGTCTTTGATAATTTTAAGCCTGCTCTTATTAGAAGACATAACAAAAAGAGAAAAGTACTACAAAGGACAGGAAATTGTGGAGAACCATGATCGTCAACAGTTTCTTCTGTCGCACTTCTCGCTTGGAACTCTCATCCGGCTTCCCAGTCAACTTTGATCTTCAAATATTTAAATGTAATGTCAATCGTTATCTTTTGTTTTCTTAATTCTTGTTCTTTTACTGTTCTCTTTCCTTAATAATATTTTTCACATATTCTCTAACACTCATCAATCCCCTTGTGTCTTAGTAGCTTTATTGCCTTGCTTGGGGTTAAATGATTAAAAATTACCTGTATTCGTAGTTGCTTAGTAAGAACGTCCTCGATCCTCAATCAGAAAGGTAATTGAATAGAATGAAAAGCAAGAGACAGCAGATGGTGCAAAGTAAACAATGCAAACGAAAACGAGGCTGTAAATTAGTCAGTTAGTATTTCGATTGAACCCAGTTTGTCACTGGGTAAATCAAGGCGGAGAATACATCGCAGTTTGTGCCGGTTTAATTTCTATTTCCTGTCTTCATCTTCACTTTCTCATAACTTTTCACTGTTATTTGCCATCAATTGCAAGAATGAGCATCGAACAAGCGGCATTGATTGCTGATTTAATTATACACTTTCAAAATGATTTTCTGAAGCGTCAGTCATAGACATGGAAGCTAGCTTTGGTCATTTCAAGGAAACAATGAAAGAATAATTTTTCTTTCGGTAGGGATTTCGTGCGGGATTACTTCTTTGTTTATGTGCATAATTATTCTTTCCGATTTGTCGTATTAAAATTACCAGAGTTCTTTCATGACAGTTGTTTATGTGTAGGAAGAAGGGAAAAGTTTGTAAGAGGAAAAGAAAAAAAAATCATAGAGATGAATAATCAATCGAGAAGAAAATCTGAGAAAGGTTAGGAAGAAAAGTAAGAGATTAATGGACATAGATGGATTATCTCCCAACAAATCAATTTAAAAACTGAATCTCTAGACAGAGGATTTGATTAGCGTAGTAAAGGATTTTGTAGGACAAGCCATATTTTTTGGCAGAAATAATAAGAGAGAAATTGGGCACAATATTCTACGAAGTCAGTAAACATTTCTCTTTGGGTTTCAATACAGAAATTCCTTCTCTTTGGAAGGTTGCCAAATAAGACAAGAGAGCCCAGCCTGCCAAACTGTTTTACACATAACTGGAGGAAAATAGATCCATTCCTTTTCGAAGATTATTAGTATGAAGTGAACGAAACAGAATAGACAAGACACAGACGGACGGAAACACACACATATACCCCCATATATATATATATATATATATATATATATATATATATATATATATATATATATATATATATATATAAATAAATTCCAATAACCAAAGATTACTATTCTTAAAAGAGTGCTCAATACAGAGTAGATCAGATATAATTATTTATTTAAAAATTATAACATAAATATGTTATAAAATCACTACAAAAATAGTCATTTTGTTTCAACACCTCCGGTGTCGTATCAAGTGATGATTTTGAATGTAAAAAAAATCAAAAATCAAAATTCTGAGGATAAAGACGTTAGTTAGATCCAGTGACAGGACCCAAAGAGTGTAAGTTCAATACCTGGTTAAGGCAGTGGAGAACTTGGAGAGGGGAATTAACAGGAGATAATTGACACCTATTAGACATGGCACGTGGAACTAGAACAGTCTACCCCAGTGCGCGAAATAAAGATTCAGTTCGACATTCCAACCACCTGAAGAAGGCCGGAGCGTACAACGGCCGTTACGTTGTGATAAATATGGCGACAAAGATGAGGACAATAGTCCGAATAATATAAATAGTGTACAAAAGTCACGAGGTTAGTTGAATCCGCTAAATCAGACGATTTTTATTAAATGACCTCTTAACTCGATTTTTTTTTAAATAAACTAAAGAACGCTATATTATTATTTTCAAGAAGAAATAACCAAACACACGACGTTGGGTGGAAGAGAAAGGGAGGTGGATGTGAAAAAGGAAGAAGAAGAAGAAGGGGAAAGAGAAGAAAAGCAAGAGTATTGTAAATTTATTGGTAAGGGGTTAAAGTTAAAAGCTCTACATGTTATTTTTACATTTATTTTAGTTTTCACACGTTTATTGAGCACTTTTTAATACTACTGTTCCTGGCCTGATTCAACTCTGACCATTAAACTTTTATACATACATAAATACACACACACAAACACGCACGCACGCACACACACACACACACACACACACATATATATATATATATATATATATATATATATATATATATATATATTATATGAAATGATTACTTCAGGACTTCATCAGACTAAATTTGTTATGTTGGTAGGTCTACACATGCGCACGGCTTCGGGGTGCTGGGAATTTTAGAATTATTCATTTATTTTTTCCAGTCGAATGCATTTAGAGTCTTTTTTCCCATCAGTTTCGTAAGTATGTATTCCACACTGTGATATTAGAAGATCTGCCTGGAAGGAGGAAATGTAAGTGACAGGATACAAATTTACTGTAAATGACCTTGCAATTAAGGCACTCACTAGATATATACGTCGTAGTGAATTAGTTTCACCTTTCATCATGATATTATTTCCGATGTCAAAATTGTGGCCAGTCTAGTTACGGAGGGCAACCAACTCATTTTTTTGCATATTATTTTGTAAAGTATCTTTTTGTGTTCATATAATTTTTTGTGACAAACATTACAGGCGATGGTGTAAACACCTCCTTCAGGTTTGAGCTTATTGTTTTGTTTAGTATTGACTAAGTATATTATTTTCTGGGATGTAATCGTAACGACTTTTATGTTGATTTTATATAAATTCTTCTCTATTGCAGATGAGATAGAATTAGTTAACAGGATAATATGTCTTTTTTCATTCGTTGGGTTTCTCAGTAGGGGTCATTTTTCTTTGTTTTGGAATATTTTGTCGGCCTTTTGAAATTTGAAAGTCTTTTCAATGTATTTCTCACCTTCGCGTAAATAATCCGAGATGCATATTCTTAGAGCTCTTAGAGGGGGTTAATGAATATAAAAATATAAGAAAAATATTTTGGAGCGAGATCAATAAAAGAATGGGATTTAAGAAGAGAGAAAATAATCATTGACATTGCCTAAAAAGTTTTGAAGATCAAATGTGACTAGAAAGCAAGAAACCAGAAGCCGAAAGAAACTTCCACAAGCGAGAAGTGCGATAAAAGAAACTATTAGCATAGAACTTACGGTTACATCTGACCATTTCAGCTGTAAAATGATGAATCCTTGCAGCCAATCTTGTAAAGAGCCTGATATATATATATATATATATATATATATATATATATATATATATATATATATGTGTGTGTGTGTGTGTGTGTGTGTGTAATCCTCTCTTTATGATCGACTGGTGATTGTGCTGCCATACCAAATATTTGGTCTTCATGAAACATTTGGTAGCCTGAAAGTGATTGATAATTACCTTCATATTTATATATTGCTCTGTTCATCGTTTTCCTTGCATATATGGCACTGTATTGTATAAGTACGCTTGCTATATTTGTCTTATATATATATATATATATATATATATATATATATATATATATATATATATATATACGTGTATTATTAAATAATATTATATAAATAATTTACATAATAATATATATATATATATATTGTATGGTAATAGTTTATTTATTCTCGCATTTCTTGCTTGTGGAACCTTCTTCCGGGCTCCATGTTTTCCAGTTAACTTTTATCTTCAAAAGTTTAAATGCAATGTCAATCGTCATCTATGATCTTCTTGAATACCCTTCTTTTATTCTCGCTGCTTCTTCAGACTAATAATATTTGTATCAATGGAAGTAATGTGATATCCCCTGAAGAATGGACTGTGCGATTCCCGGAGTGTCTGTCTACGAAACTCTGGAGGTGGGATACTGAAGTTAGCATCAATTAGGAAAGTAACAAAACTTTTACTTGTATTTTATATATATATATATATATATATATATATATATATATATATATAGCATGTGTGTGTGCATGGTATAACTTGTCGTCTAAATTACGCAAAAATGAACATAACACAGACATCTCATTTTAACAGATATATTTACCAAAATTACATAAAAATATTTTGAAATACTAAAGAATAAATTAAATCACCATTCGCCACTGACTTCAACCACGGCCACCAGATGAATTCTGAATCTCCTTCAACTTTTCTGGACGGTCTCCTTGTTTAAGTTGCTGAATGCTGCCATAATCCTTGCCTTCAGATCATCTTTGGTGTTACAAGCAATTTTGTTGGTCTCTCGCTCAAATATGCCCCACAAATAATAATCAAGGGAGTTGCAGTTTAGGGTATTAGGTGACCATATGTAAAGGGATTATAAGTTCGCAAAAACTATCTGACTGCCATGACTGGGTTCTCCTTTTTGCGTTACATGGTGCAGAGTCCTGTTGTCAGATATAGGGTCTTCCAGCAACCACCCTCTTCAGCTAGGGCAGCACTAGCTCTTCAAGTCACTTGATGTAGGCCTCAGTGTTGAGTCTGAAGCTTTGTAGGAAGATGAACGAAGGCATAACTAGTGATCACTCCAAACAAATTCATAATCAATATTTAACACACAAACAGTCTGTAATGTTTGTATTGGATCCTCCGGTGTGGATGCCAAGCAGTACAGCACGCCGTTTACAAATTTCTGGCAGATTGAATTGCGTCATGGTGCACTTTTTCTGATATATAGTGCCCAACTAACCCTACTATACATTGGATGGTTTCGTCTCTCGTTTTTGAAACATGAGAACTCTTATGTACCGAAGGAATCATATTTTTTAAACACAAAAATATTATAATATATATATATATATATATATATATATATATATATATATATATTATTTATTTAAAAATATGATTCCAAATCGCGATATAAGAAGTCACATGTTTCAAAACAAGAGCAGAAAACTTCAATATAATTATTTAAATTATTTAAATTAAATTGAGTTAAAATAAGCTCTGTTCCATCTTCAAGCGAAATTTTTTATGATGAGTGGGCTATGGATTAAACTTGTTTAATCCATAGCCCACTCATCAGATTCATGGTTTGAATAATTAACTAAAAACATGCATACAATATAACACCCTTCATAATCGATAGCCGAAATAAATAGTTTAAATACCATAAAAAAAAAAGAAAAAAAGATAACCCTTTATGAAGTCGTCAAAAAACAAACGTTACGACAGTTTTTGTTTTTTTTATATACACAAATCCCTTTCATAAAAAAATAAAATAAAAAAATAAATAAATCTCCATAGACATGCAAACTAGACGAGGGTTAATACATCTTCCGTTTCAAATTTAGACACCCCCACCTTTCACTGACTTGACATCTACGAAAGTAACTCTATATTGATACTTATTATTAACACCCAACACCTGCCTACCCAACTTAAACAATTCGCCCTAGCTGTTACCATGGAAATTTTGATTTCAATTTTTAAAACACGTAAATTTCAAAAACACTTTATTCCAAAAAAAAATTCGCTTGAAGATGGAATAGAGCTTATTTTAACTCAATTTAATTTAAATAATTTATATAATTATATTGAAGTTTTCGGCTCTTGTTTTGAAACATGGGACTTCTTATGTCGCGATTTGGAATCATATTTTTAAATAAATAATTATATTTATGCTCTACTTTTGTATCGAGCACTATTTTTTAAAAATAATAACTAAAATACTAAGGGACTTTGGATTATTTACCTAACCAGTTCCTTCCTATTTTCTATATATTTTCGCATATATATATATATATATATATATATATATATATATATATATATATATCGGCATTAGCGTTTCTTTTAAACGTTTCATTGAATATACCAGTCAAGGAAAATGCAATTATTCTTTTTTTATTTAGTTTATTTCCAATTTTCCGTTTGGTGGGAGTAAGGGAGTGCAAAAATTTTCCGTATTATTCAGTGTCCCAAGCTTTTTCACCCACTTTTTTACCCATTTTCAAGGTGGGGGGGTGCATTAGGTGTTGCTATTTTTCATTTATGTTTTACTGTATAAAATGCGTTTTTTACATTGTTTTGAATACTGATATGAGTGTTTATTCTGAACTTTTCGTTTTGAGCGCGGCTAGGTCTATTTCTGTTGTTTTCTTGTTTGTTGTTTTGTTTTAATTTGAACCCATTACCACTGCTGAATAAGGTGAGATTGATAGTGGGAACGAGGTATTTTATATACAATGCTTTTCTCACATCAAGATGTCTCCGATCATTTGATTTATATAGAATGTTTGTGATTTCGACCTTGTAAATTTTGGGTTGGTATGTGATTTTTTTTTTATTGCGCTTTGATCTGATAAGTAATGTGTGTGTTGGGGGTAAATATGTTTTTGGAAAATATCGCTTATAGCTTTTACAGGAAAACCTTAAAAATCCGTGGATGCTAAGCTTTAAATTTATATATTGACTTTCGCTGATCTTATATCATTCAGATTTTTAATGGCCGCCAGGCCTTATCTAACTATTTTCATCGTCATATCTATCGTCTATGTACCGTAAATCCTGAGAATGTGGGCGATCATTGCGCACCACAACTTCCTATCCTTTGTAGTTATTTATAAGGTTTGCCTTTTCACTATACCTTTGTCACTCTCTGTTCTATTGTCCATTTGCTCACGCTTGTTAAGTAGATTAATCACTTTTCCTCAGCTCATTTTCCCTTTAATATGTCCTATGCGTGATAAATTCTCCAAGCACTTTTTCCTCTTTATGTATCCTAGAAATTTCAGTTCTGTTTTGTGATTATATGTGCAAGCGTCGTTTTTTTTTCCCATCTTCCTGAAAACCTCTTTACTCACATGTTCAGTCCATGTCATTCTGCACATTCTCCGGTAAAGCAACATTTCTAAAGGCAATAAAAGCAGAAATATGAAAATTCATTTCATACCAAAAAATAAACAGTTCATGTCAAAAAAGGAGGGAAATATAGATAGATATTACAGTAAAATCGTCATATCAAAATATAATAAAAAATTAAAAACAGCTCAACTGATTTATCGGTACTCTTCACTCATCCGAGCAAAAATCTAGGAGGACAAAAAGTTTGTGTTAGAAACCCGTATCACCTAAAACGTATAAGCCAATATTCACAATGGTAAGGAGGACAATTCATTTATGTGCATTAATATATCAGGTTTAGCGATAACTAAACATTTAATGAAAACAGCAGTATGTGCGTTCTTATAAGCTGGATGTGTTCTGAGTGCTGAGTAATGTAATAACCGATTGACCAATAAGAAATTTTGTAATCTATTTATATTAAGTCCTATCAACCATCTCTCTAAACAGAAGGAGTGGTGGCCTTAAAGGCAATTAGCATCACGTAATCATTATTCTAGCAATTAATATATGTATATATATATATATATATATATATATATATATAAGGCATTTTATGTTTATACATTCTTTTTATAGATACAAATATTTAAATAAATGCTCTGTTTATAATAAACAGTATTAAACAACATTTACCGCCCTGAATGTTCGAGAAAGTTTCATAGAAAATATTCTTTCACATTCAGGCCGGCAAATGTTGTTTAATACTGTTTATAATAAAACAACATTTACCGGCCTGAATGTTCGAGAAATTTTCATAGAAAATATTTGTCCTCATTCAGGCCGGCAAATGT
This sequence comes from Acanthosepion pharaonis, assembly GCA_903632075.3. Lineage (NCBI taxonomy): Eukaryota > Metazoa > Mollusca > Cephalopoda > Sepiida > Sepiidae > Acanthosepion > Acanthosepion pharaonis. The sequence continues at coordinate 1,447,377 of CAHIKZ030003327.1, read as the reverse complement.
TGTTTAATACTGTTTATTATAAGCAGAGCATTTACTTAAATATTTGTATCTATAGAAGGAATGTATAAACATAAAATATCTTAAAATAATTGTCGGACTTTGTTCATTTCATAATATATATATATATATATATATATATATATATATATATATATCTTACTATCATCAGCACCCACTCATATCGTCTCTCCCTATTCTCTTACTCCCCTTGGTGGTAGTGGCGGAGATGGCGCTGAATAAAATTTGAATTTGGTCGACAATTCTGCGCGACGGAAAAGCCTACACATTTAGCCAGGAGCGCCTCCCTGGCAGCTCAAGCGCGATTGAGACAGGTGAGATATGGCAAACCTGATTGCATCGGGCTGTCGGATGCTTCGTCTGTCAAGGTCGACCTTGGTTACGCCAGCGCAACTGGCGTTGCCTTCTTCCGCTGGTTTGGCCGTTGAGATCGTGTAAATCTTTGCCTATTTCACCGTTGCAGTCTTCGAGGTTGGTTGCGTTCAATCTACTTCCGCCTTCTGGCCCTTACTTCTAATATATATTTTCCTTGATATAATTCATAATGACATGAAAAATTAATGAATATCAACTAACAATATGCCTAATGTATTCTATACTCACATAAGAATATAATATCAATTAAATAACATAACATCCCTGATATATTCTATAATTACATAATGATTGAATGAATATTTTCAGTAACAAGGTGAACAATTTGCAATGGTGCATGAATGTAACTAAACATTTATTAAAAAACAGCAATGTACTTTGTCTTATAACCCAAATATATTCTCAGGATTGACAAAGGCTAATACTGTATTTCATTTGAAGTTGTTGCGTTCTATATTAAGTCATACCAGCCATCTCTTTATTTGAATATTTGGTTGGCAAAGAGGTAAATGACCTTTTAATGTTTCCTTTTATATATATATATATATATATATATATATATATATATATATATATATATATAACATTAGTTTAAGGTTGTATAAAATTTTACCCGCGTTGCACATTTTTTGTTCTCTGTTTTTACTCAGATGAGAAAAGAAGGATAAATCTGTTTTTACATTTTACAGTAATATATAATTTTGTTACACCTCTTTTTTTATATAAATCGTTTGTTTTGTGAAGAAATGCATTTTAACATATCTACTATTGTAGCACTAATAAAATTTTGCATCCCTGCGAAAATATCCCAGGCACATTTTCGTTGCCTCCTCTTGATCGGTGGACATTAATTGAATAGAGGCAAAAATTTTAACCCGTCAGATAGTGGATGTAACTATTCCAGCAGACCCCAGAGAAGAAGAGAAAAGGACTACTGGACAATTATACCAGTGAGATTGAGAATGGGTTTCTTTTAGGAGAAATCATATACAATTAAAAAAAAGAAACATCTAGAAAAAAAGAAACTGAATATAAAGCAGCCATGATAGACACAATTGTGAAGAACCAATTGAAACGACTTCAGACGGCTTGAGAGATCAATTTGGTAATCTGTCAACTACAACTGCTAGTTTGAATAGCGAAGGAGTTTGACACGTAATTTCAAAAGTTCACTCAACGATAATCAAACGAATTTGGGGTATCTCATTTATAATCAATTGTGGGAGGATTTTGTCATGCGTGCGTGTCTAAGATGCGAATGAATTTAAACTGGCAGAAATGGAAAGCATAAACTTTGTGCGGTGCAACCACAGAAATAACCTTTAAAAAAATTCAAAAGCAGCCTTAATTTGAAAAAAAAGTTTCTTCATGATTAGTGAGATAGATAGATAGATAGATAGATAGATAGATAGAATATTAACAGAATCAGCGGGAACGAATTAGATTTAGAAAGATATGAACAGATTGGTATAAATATATATACATATATGTATATACAGATATAAAGATAGATATATAGATAGATAGAAAGAAAGAAAGAAAGATAGATAGATAGATAGATAGATAGATAGATAGATAGATAGATGAACAGATATAGATAGATATTAGGTAAGAGTGACAGTGAGGGGAGGAGAGAGGAAGAGTGAGTGTGATATATAGAGAGAAAGAACGGTTTTGGGGATTAATTTCAGAGAACAAAAGTCGTTACCGAACAGGATTTTCTGCAACCATATGACACTACGTGTACGTCTCACGTGTAATAACATATTTTACGCTTTATAGTGATTTTATTCGGGGACAGAACGAATCAAGAGGTCCCAAATGTCGACTAAAAGAGGCGGACCTCTTGATTGTTAAAGCTTGGTATCATTGACATTAGCACCCATAATTATCACAAACTACCCACCGCCTTCCCTTCAACTTGGTTGACAACCTTTGTGTGTGTCATTAGAAATGTTGCAAATAACGAAAATCTGCATACGACATGTTTTGACCGATTGCATGCATTCAAATGTCTTCATGTAAGGGAGCGGTAAAAAATGAGTGTTCTTTTTTATGACTCCGTGCACATACTGAATTCTCGACTGACTTGGGCGTATGTGCATACGCATGCGTAAAGACTCACAAACACGAAAACAATGGACGTATCGATATATACGCACTCGTAACCAGTTTTCTTTTACTCTTAAAGCCATTTTGTATCTTTCTTCATCTATAGGACTATCTACAATTATAGGAAGGAATTAACACAAATATATACAGATATGCACACATGCACATATACAGAAAGAAACACACATACATATATACTGAAGGTATTGTAATATTGTAATATATATATATATATATATATATATATATATATATATATATATATATATAATATATATATATAAAAGTGAACATTGAAGTCAACACTTAGAGGCGACAGGCAATGCTAGATGCAATCGTCAGGTCACGAGTGTTGTTGTGAATTATATAAATATGTTGTGTTATGCATATTTGAATTTATTTAATAATGACAACTTTAATACATTGTCGACATGGAAAAGAAAAACACACCCTTAGACAAAAAAAAAAGAAAGAAAATATACCAAAAAGGCCGTCACTAGAGCGTCTTTTAAAAACTCATAACTTGCCTTGATAAAGTCAATTGACAAAATGGGTCGGCAATGATTAAGTACTATTTTCCGAATGACTATTTTATTCATATATATATATATATATATATATATATATATATAGATAGATAGATAGATAGATAGATAGATAGATAGATAGAGAGAGAGAGAGAGAGAGTAAGTACAACCAAGCGGTAATGGGTGAGGGGCCCACGCCTCAGCCCTACCCTTTAAGGACAACCGCCTTTGGAGCCAAATCCGGAGAGACGCTCCAACCTTTGGCTCTACTTCTGACTAGTTCTTCTTCGTCCAGGTCCTAACCACACACCAAGAATGCGAAGCAAATGGCTCCGGAAGCGCGCCCCCTTCCCGGCACCTAGCCGCAAGCCATTGGACTTGTTGTGGTTAATCTTGGCCCCTATCACCTTTTCGTACAGTTCAAGTTCCTTCTGTACCACCTTAATGTCACAACGGCACGACACGAAAATGGATACCTCATTGGCTTAAGCAGAAACCATAGATCGAGCTCCACCAGGGAAAACGGCGTTACCGTGTAAGGCACGCCCTGTCACTCCAACGGCAAAGTGTACAGTAAGGGCAACAGTGGACAACCCTGTCAGACCGACAGAGTCAGCGCAAAAACTGATCCACTTACAAAAGTCGGGTTCGAATCCGGTGGCCTGTAGTACAGTAGCCAGGTATTGATGGTCAACCCTGTCAAATGCCTTGGACTGATCCAAATTATATATATATATATATATATATATATATATATATATATATATATATATATATATATATATATATATATGAACATTGAAGTCAGCACTCAGAGGCGACAGACTGTTTCATACTTAAAACGCAATCATCAGCCCACATGTGTTAGCTTTTTTTCTCCACTATTTATATATATACGGTCACTGGTGCAATGCGTGTAGTCTGTTCTTACAGTTATTTTGGAGAGAGTAGTTTATTTATTAATTTGGATTAATTTCACTTGTTTTTATATATTTTATTTTATATATTTTTATTTATTATTTTCGGCTTTGTTGGCCTGATCATTGCATTTAGTATTAAACAGTCTGTCGCCTCTGAATGTTGACTTCAATGTTCACTTTTATATTTACATAGGCTCTATCTTCGATCTTGAGCACTTCATCCCATAAATATAGCATACTTTAAGAGCATATTTCTTCATACACACCCACGTGTGTGTGTGTGTCTGTGTGTGTGAACTGGAACAAATCCAGGTCATATATCGATCGGAATCCGACAGAATGATAATATAATGAACAAATAGGAAACATTCATAAATTTAATGTTTCTCTTTTATTGAAACTTCATCAGAGAATGAGATATGGAAAAAATCACGAAATGTTTCTTTTTTCGTCATTTGGTTTTGGTTAGATTTGACGTACATATGACCCTAACATACGTTACTACCCCGGGTCAAGGTGAAGCTGGTAACAACAGTTGCACGCTCCTCAAAACTTGTAAAGACAATACGTTTCACCTCATTTTTGCATGCGTCCTTAGGTCAGAAGAATAAAAAAATCCTGTGTGTAAGCACATTGCATTGGAATTTTTGCAGAAGGTATAATAAATAAGATCAGATTGTACGAGAACGTTAATTTATTTTATTCATAATGACGCTGTTAACATCTGATGGATGTGAAATTTAGCTCACTCCGAGTAGGTCATCGATTTTTTCTCTCTTAGATCAAATGCAACATCTTGCTTCTATTGGTTTTGCAAAGATCGGTGCCATTGTATGTCAGGTCTGAGGTTGAGCGTATTGAATTGCGATTATTAGTATTTGCCAATATCAGGGAAGCTAAAAGATGCTAACACTCTGGGTCAGGATGGCCCTTGGAACAACAGAAATTAAGATATGGTTCCACTCTGCTCGAAACTTCGCGATCCGAGGCCGGATGTAGTTTATTGTCATGCCCAGGATAAGCAGTGATCTACCCGGAATAGACTAATTTCAAATCCAGCAGCATTAATGGCTTCAATATGAAAAAAAAAAAAAAAAAAAAAAAAAAAGCAAACACTTATTTGATAAGAATTTCGAAAATTTTAAAGCACTTTCCTTCCTTACAGAGTTTGTCTCTCATTCCAAACTAAGGACGCCTGCCAAGTGAGGCGAAACTCTTTGTCTGGATACGTTTTTAGAATTTGTCATTTTGTCATTCTGATAAATATTTGACAAATACCAATCATTGGATGTATAAAAGAAATTTAACGTCATATTTGTAACTGAAACACTCGCAGCCATTTTTATTTTGCTGTCATTTTTCTTGCCTTTTCAAAGCTCATCTTCGTCTGAAAATGAAACAAAAATATAGCCACACAGTGCGAATCGAATCCCCAAGAGTGAATCATGTAAATGACCGAAGTCTGGCTGGGAGAACGTCCTTATTGTAGAATAGTTTTACAATGTATTGATTGATTTCGATCCCTACTGGATGAATTTTATTTCGTAATCATGCGCCGAACTCATCTACTCCTCGTAAATAACGCTAGACAGCAACAACAAAGAAAAAAGTTGCTTTCTCAAAAATGTTACATAGAGTTTCTCAGCCGCTAACCTTTGAGAAGAAAATATTACTTTGAAAAATGAGTGGAATACTGAAAATTCTTTATCTCACAATTTTACAATATTTTTTCGCTTTAAGAAATAAGCAAAAAAAAAAAAAAAAAAAAAAAGAAAATTTGGGAATTACTCTTTTTAAAAAATATTAAAATTATTTTTAAGCGTCTGAAAATTGGAGAATGTTTTGGATTAGACGAAAAAGATCAATGGAAAAAATCTCTGAGTGCGCAAAAAATATGAAGATTAAAAAGAAATGAAATTAATTTACCAAGAACTCTATCGCTTTCTTTTTTATTTCTCGTTTCCGTCTCAGATTCTCCCACACTCTCCCAATTTATCTTTCTCTCTCTCCCTCACACAGACACAAATACAGATACCATCTCTCTCTCTCTCTTTCTCTCTCCCTTTATATATATATATATATATATATATATATATATATATATATAAGCTTCCACTTGCCTGAGGAGACCATGTGCTTACAACCCTAGTTGCGAGTTAGGCTGTCATTTTAGCCATTTCTCATTTATATATATATATATATATATATATATATATATATATATATATATATATATATATATATATATATAAAAAATTTATGATAAAGTGGATAAAGTTTTCTTGTGATGCGTTTTGTTCTTTGGGACGTAATCGGACTAAATTTGTTATGTTGATGGGACTACACATGCACACCAACAAAGGATGCGAGGAGTTTCATTTTTTTTTTTTTTTTTATCTAGGCGATATCATTTTGATTCTTTATCTGTTTCTTTCCATTATTTTTATTAGTCGATATCACACACTGTGATAATAGAAGTTCTGCACGGAAAGGGTAAATGTTGGAAGAGCCAGGGCGGAAATTTACTGGAGATGACCTCTCGATCAAGGCACTTTTTAGACTTTTTCGTCGGAGTGAATTATTTTTCTCCTTTGATCATAGTAGCGTCTTTTATGTCAAATTTGTGGTTAGTTTCGTTATGGGTGGCCGACAACTAATGTATTTACTGTATTGAAAAAGAAAAAAATAAATTTCCTGCATCCTTCGTTCGTGCCCTTGTGAAGTCGCACCAACATAAAATAAAATTATTCCGATGAAGTCCTAAATAACGAAATGCGTCATAAAATAACTTTTTTCGCTTTGCCATAAATTTTGCTCCAACTCCAATATTGTTCTTATGTAAAAATATATATCGTTATTAAACACGCACACACACAAACACACACACACACACACACTTACACACACAGAGACACACACACACATATATATATATATATATATATATATATATATATATATATATATATATATATATTGTTTTAAATTACGATATAGAAATTTCGATAAAGTTTTTAAATTTTGACAAATGGAAACGTTTCATGAAAATTGATTTCATTGAAAATAGATATGATAATGCATTTCGCCATTAAAGGCTTCATCAGATCCGAAAACGAAAGAATGAAATTTGTATGTGCATTTGTTTGGATGCTTAAATTTATTAAAAATCACACTTTTTTTTATCTTTAAACCTGATAGCTTATGGAAAGTAGTAAGATTCATTATTTAATCATCCACACAAATAGACATACACGCATTTCATTCTTTCGTATTCCGATCTGATGAAGCCTTTAATAGCGAAATGCATTATCAAATCTATTTTTCATCAAATCTATTTCATAAAACGTTTCCATTCGTCTAAATTGAATATACATACATACATACATACATACATACATACATATATATATATATATATATATATATATGGAGGTATTTAATATCAAAGATGGTGTAAACCAGAAAGAAAAATATCTAAATTAATTAAGCTAGCGAACAAAAAAATAAAGGTATATATGTGTGTGCGTGTGTGTGTGTGTGTGTGCGCGTGTGTGTGTGTGTGTGTGTGTGTGTGATTTCGAAAAAAATAATGGATTTATTTTTAATCTGTCATTTTCATTACTTCACAAGTTAATTTTTTTATTTTTTGTGAATACCCGCTTTGAAAATAGACGTTCTGTTTTGGTTTCAAACATTGTGTATTAAATGTATCTATCTGCACATATCAGAAATCTTAACAAAAGAAAACGTGCTCACCGTCAGGGTTCGATCTTGTGTCTCCGTCTATAGAAGAAACAACAGTTTCAGATGATTCATACCTTTGATGAGATTCATTAACCTAGCGAATACTGACTTAAACTATGTAACTTTGCTACAGGCGGCACACCTGCTAAAGCGTCGACGGTTTATCTGCCCTTGCTTTGCGTATATGATTCTTAACGTAAATAGCCATTGAGTGACTATGGGACTTTTTGTTTGTGCGTCTTGGTGTCTCTGTGTGTTTTATTTTTTTTTTTTTACTGCCAATAAAGGTCAAAGTTGCGATAAAACATGTTCGTCTTCGTACATAGTAATCCAGATACGAATAAAAACAAAACAAAAACTTCTCAGTAATTATTAGCTGCGTCTAAAAAGAAACGGAGGATTCCATGAATATCAATTAAAAGACGATAAAATTTATTACAGTCCAGGGAGTATCGCCATTGAGAAAAATCAAAATGGCGTCTATCCTTTTTTTCCAATTATAACAGATCAAATTTGTCTGACCAACTTCTTTTCGTTCCTGTTTTTTTTTCGTCTTTTTCGATATTTTCTATTCCATCGTTTTCCAACTTATTTATTTTCAATGTCAGTTGTAAACAAAGAAGTGGCTTCTGACTAGAGGCAATCTCTCATTCCATTTGTCGTAATTTATTTATATCTTATGATACTGTCTTCCAAATTTGCTAATGATAAGCTAAATGCTTCATCCCTCAATAATCCGCCACTATCTTTTTATTTCGACATAACTCTCGGTTGATGCGAGGCTAGGGTTTCGGAAAATGTAATCGTTGGGCCGAGTTAAAATTCCAGCTAAGTCTGTTGCATTCACTTTCACACTAATGTTATTGGGAAAGTCATGAAATCATCTTTGTTTTCGGCAGCTATTGGTCAAATAGCAGTGTAGTCTGGACTTTTTGGATTAAAAAAATCCAGAGAGAATATAAAGAGAAACTACCCCGATGTATTTTCCAAAAAGTCATGACAATTCACAGAACATTAAAAAAAAACTATTTGTGGTGGTGAGCCATGGACGTCAATGTCCTAAAAGAAAGAATTTGTGAAGGTAAATTTATTTTGAAGAATCTGAAATTAAATAGACTTATTACGTATGGATTTTAAATTAAATATTCTTTACAATTTCTATGAACAAAAATGAGGCTAAGAAAATCTCTGCTTGAATTTCTGGATTGAGAAATTATCATTATTCACAAAGAGAAAATAGACGTTATCAATCTTTGTTGCAATTATCACAAGGTTTCTTCAGGTGAGTCTCAATCTATGGAGTTGTATTATTATCATTAACCATCTTTGTTAATTGTCTCTAGTGTACTAATCAACTTACTGCGAGTCCTTTTTGTACTGAACCTCAGTTTACCCAAAACAGAGCTGTATTCATAATTTATGTTTCACTCAATTAATTAACCTACACTTTAATCGACTTGTCCATGGTCTTGCTGCATCCTCTGTAACCTTGCTGTCAAACTTGACTTCCTTCAACTAAGCTGAAGAACGCCAGAGGGCAAATCGGTCGAAGCTTTGTGAAAGCAACATAAATGACGAGGAAATTATTCCGATTGAAATACTATAAATAAACCGCAAAAGAAAAAAAAAGAAGGTAGAATTAAGAATATTAAATAAAGATACCGGCATTAGGAAACGGTAAAAACAAAACAACATAAGATAAATGTAAGAAAATCTCCACAGAAGGTCATCCAGACCCCCCACACAAAAGCTTGTTCTTGATAACAGTGAATCACACATTTCGGTTCTCAGCAGATATATATATATATATATATATATATATATATATATATATATATATGAACTAAGAGTTGTGAAGATAGACAGATAGATAGATAGATAGATAGATAGAAACACTGAAATATTTATTTTAAATCATTTCACCCTACGCATGTCAATAAAGTTACGTAGATCTAAGAGGGTTACTGAGTGTGAAGGAATACGAGAAAAAAGATTATTAATGAGGGATGCCAATAAGAGAACAGAAAATAAGTAAATAGAAGATGACAATTGACATTGCATTTAAATTTTTGAAGATCAAAACTGACTGGAAAAAAAAGAGTCTGGAAGAGATTTCCACATGCGTAAAGCGCGATAGTGAAAACTGTTAGCATAAAACTTACGGTTACATTTTGACTGTAAGAAGATGACACATAGTTACCAATCTAGTACTGCGCTGAAATTACCAGTGTTGAGGTGCCAAAGAAGAAAGAACAATTACCATGGAAATACTTGTAAAAATGACATAGGGAACATAGATAGATAGATAGATAGATAGATAGATAGATAGATAGATAGATAGTGAACGGACTCTCAAAGATAGATGTGTAGGATACATAATATTAAGCGAAACAAGCGTGTAGATGCTGAGACAAAGTGGGAAGTCTATAAACGACGCCTTTCACCGACGTCTGTTGGTCTTGGCTTCTTCAGGTCTGCTACATTTGTATAGACTCGCAAAGATAGATGGATAGTTATATATAAATACGAAGAGTGAGAAAGCTGGAAAGATAGATTTCAATGAACTGAGATAGATAGATAGATAGATAGATAGATAGATAGATAGATAATGATAACAACCCTTGATATACATGAAAAGATATAATTTAACATATATCAAGGTGAAAAGAATCGTTGTTAATAAAATGCTCAGTTGATATCTAGAGCAATATGTTATCTATCAAGATTAATAAAAAGTCAAGATAATTATCGAACATTGACTTGTAGTCTTAATATTCTACGTAAGGATCCAAAAATTCTCATATCTGCTTCTTGTACAGCGAATTATGAGTTGGTATTCGATAAATATAGTAAACTTTTCATATATTTAACACAATAATAGATAGATAGATAGACAGACAGATAGATAGATTAACAAATTCGCACTGATGTAAATCGACTTAGATATTAACCAAGGTATATTTTTAAAAAAATACAAAACTATAGTAATATTTGAAATAGAAAGAATTTGACTTTATATATTTTTACACCAAGAGACTGGGGTCAAAACAGAAGAACCAACTAAGACATTAACTTAAAATTTGCACGCAAATCTTGCAGATATTTGTGAGTTGGCTCTTTCGCCATTATAAAAGTGAAAAGCGAGATACAGTTTGGCTCTTATTTTTTTAAATAAGTATTCAAATATTATTAGCAAGATTATGAAACAATCAAAATATTAAAAAATATTAAAATATTTAAAAAAAAATGTAAAGCTGCACTAATTTTTCCGGACTGTAAGCTCTTGCAACGCCAGTCTTGTAGTGTTCAGCAACGCTATTGATATGATTGAAAATGAGCAGGGAAAACCTATTTCTTATTAAGATTTAAGATAGAATTTTACTTGTATCGGAAGTAAATAGACTACTACTTCCGCTATACATCGACCATCAACCTTTATTGCTTTCAATGGAGGCAAAAAATTTAAAATTCACTCCAATAATCCACAAATAGTTATTATTATTTGCTTCCTTTTGATATCGCGCGTCACCCATTTGGACGTCACTTTTATTTCCGCTTGGCATAACACAATCAATTTGTACTTTTCAGCTTCGTCATTTCATTTTATGTGTATTTTATTTTTTGTCTTTCCTTCTCTTGTCTTCTTTTCGATGAAGTGTCGAGTGACTGCATCCCCGACCGATGTTGAATCTATTTCGAACCCACTTAAAATGTTCTCTTTTTTTTTTCTTAGACCCTCATATCTGCTCCTTTTTGCCCCGACTCGAAATAAGGCCAACGATGAAGATTTCCGAATGATTGATGATCATCAACTCATCAATTTCATCTACTGATCGTGCCTCTTATTCATTAATATCCACACTCCTCCTCCTCCTCCTCTTCTTCTTCTTCTTCTTCTTTTTCTTCTTCTTCTTCTTTCTAAATATTTCTCTTGTTTAGTATAACACCTATCAAATCTTTGTCTTACTTTTGTCCTGAATATCTTGACACTTCCTTTCAAAAACATATATAATCACCTGTATCCACACTTACTTTGTTACACACACATTCTATCAGACATTGGTAGTTTTCTTTCTTTCTTTCTGTCATTCTTTCTTTCTGTCTGTCTTTCTTTCCGAAAAAAAATACTTGTCTTTTTTTCTCTCTTTCTTTCGTTCTCTGGTTCTGGCTTTCTTTCTCTCTTTCTCTCTTTCTTTCTTTCTTTCTTTCTTTCGTTCTGTCGCCCTTTCTTTCTCACAAACACACTTCTCTCTTTCTTTTTCACAACCACACTTGTCTCTTTCTTTCCCACAAACCCACCCATCTCTTTCTTTCGTTTCTCTCCCTTTCTTTCTTTCTTTCTTTCTTTCTTTCTTTCTTTCTTTCTTTCTTTTCTGCACTCTTTACTTTCCCTTCTTTTCCTTATTATTTTTACTTTTTGTTTAACTTCTTTTTTACTTTTTCTCTTTCTTCTTTATTTCTGTTTTTTCACTGTCGTTTTTCTTTCCAATTTTCTTTTTAATTTCAATTTCTCTGTTTTTGTTCTTGGCTGTTGTTTTCTGTTTTTTCTTCTTTTCATTTTCGATCGTCTCATATATTTTTCCTTTTATCCTTCCTTTTTTTTACCATTTTCTTTTCATCCATTGTTTTCATTTACTTTCTGTCTCCCTATCTGTTCTTCATTCATTTCATTTTTTTCCTTTTCCTTTCTTTTTTTGTCCAATTTTGTTTTTCATTGTTTTATTGTCAACGAATTATTCTTTTTGAATATTTATGGATTATTTTACCCGTGTTTTCTTATCTTTTTCCTTCTTTTCGAATAATTTGAAGAAAATTTAACTTTAGTGATGGCACTGAAAATATTAATTCATTGTGATCGATGTCCTATAATATTCATATTCGATATTAAATAACCATACGACGTGTTATATGTTGTTATTTTAACCAAACTAACTTAAGCATATATTTGTTTTACGTAGAATCAGAAAAAGAAAATTTAAAGTTTCGGGAAATATAATGAAAGAAAAATGAAATTTCCCAGATTCAAAGAGAAAAAATGGATGCAAAAACATTGTAAGAATCTTATTCTATTCGCCGTGTCACTTCAGAACGTGAGTGATCATGGTTCTCCATAATTTCTGCTGAAGCGAATGCAGATGACACGACAAGACTATGGTTGCTAAATCTAAATCTAAAGAGGGAAATAAAAGCAAAATTAATGGCTGCCCAGCACAGTGCCAAAGGAATCAATTATTTGCTTGGGGTGAAATGATTAAATCAAATTTAAGTCCATGCTCTACACGACGGTTTCACGTGAATTACTTGTGATAGACATCGTATTTCAAGACCTGGATTATTTTGCTCAGCGATAATGATTTTTGACAACCATTATCTTACGAAACAGACATTTGCCAACAAAAATATACTACCACTAGTTGTAGCTTTGATGGTTGTGATAATTGCTCTGGTACAAATGTCCATTGATCGCATGAATATTTTGACATTTTTTCGTGGTTCCATTAATCATTCCCACCTAGATAGAGAAAACAAGTTCCCTGCCAGGTTCATCTGGTTTGGTTTACGTGTACTTCATGGCTCTTCAAGTGTCTCATGGGATTAGTAAAGTCCGACGCAATCTTGACAATTAGGATTATAGAAGGACTGCAAGAGTAACGTTACGATTGGACTTCCCAACTTGAAACAACATCATCTGAATTTTATGAGAGGTTATTGTTGAACTAGAAGTTTATTGTAGCTGGGGCTGGTCAGAAAATTTTGGAACGTAAAGACCTAGAACGAAGTGGAATTGATAAGAGAATTGCATACCCTTAAAAATCGCTCACCCCTAAAATGTATAAAAGCTAAAAAAGAGAGACATTATTGATTGGTTGTTGAAATTGAGTGGTAGGTTTCCTTAAGAGGCATTGACTTCGTGGTGGCACAAATAAGAAATTGTGAATAAATTGTGAATAAGAAAGGTCTAAGAAAGAAAGAGGCAGTAAGAATGACATATATAAGGTATTAGCGGCGGAGGATTAGTGAAGAAATATGTTTGGGTTTTGTGAAAATACTAAAAATACCCTTTTAAAAGAAGAAAAATTGCCGAGGAAGTTTACGGTAATACCGTTGTTAAGAGAAAAGAAACTTTTAAAAAGTCCTTTTTCACATACCAATTTTTGCCGGTACGTATGTTAAACTTTTCCTGGTAAACAATAAAGGTATGAATGAACTGGGAAAGAAAGAAAATGACAAAAATGTGGAAAATAATGAGAAAATGAAAGATTAGATGAAAGGAAAGAAAAAATGTGTAGTTAAATTTAATGGGCAAAAGAAAAGAATCATAGAAAGAAAGAAAGAAAGAAAGAAAGAAAGAAAGAAAGAAAGAAAGAAATTAAGTAAGTAATTAAGCAAGAAAGGGATAAAGAAAGAAAGAGAGAGTCATGAAAACAAAACAAAAAGAAAATGATTCAAAAGAATAATGACGAAAGGAAAAGAAAAAAAGAATCGAATTTAATATGCGTGTAATAAAAAAAATTTAATCGAAAAGTTGGAGTAGCAGCGGTCGATAAGTGGAGAGCAGGAGAAAGGAAAAAAATCATCTGTTTCAAACGAGAAGTGGGTGACGGGGCAACAAGACGTGTCTGACTGGATGGGTGTCAGTGAGGTGAAGAGGTGAAAGGTTCTTTTAACAGGGGAGCTAGGGAGTGGGTAACAAGGGCCTACGCAAATGACTTAATGTCGGGGAGTTAATTTTCCTTTTTTATATTCAATTGCTTTTTTTCTCATGCAAAAACCAATGCAACGACTGTGAGAGAAAAATGTCGATTTAATAAAAAATAGTGTAACGTGTAGCCTTATGTAATAATAATAATAATAATAACAACAACAACAACAGCAATAATAATAATAATAATAATAATAATAATAATAATATAAGAAGAAGAAGAAGGTGGAGAAAAATTTTCCAAAATACCGCCCGCGCCAAATGAACAGGTCATATATACTCGTTCGAGAAAGGACATGAAAATCTCTCCAATATGGCGACAGAACAGAAGAGCATATCAGATGATTGTAATAATAATAATAATAATAATAATAATAATGAACAATGAACATTTTAAAGGATATGTAGAGTGCTAGGGAAAAGTAGAAAAGGAAAATGAAAGAGAAAAATATGTAGTTAAGAAGATTAGAAGACTTTTGAAAAAAGTGAATCTTTTAGATTATCGAAATTATTTTCTCACAGTTGCCGCATTTCTTCAGGATATAGGCGATCATGGCTCTCCACAATTTTCTATCTCGTATGGGTCTTAGCAATTTTTCTCCCTTTGCTAAGGTTTTCGCTTACCCCATTCCGCCACCCATACACACAAGCTTGTCTGATTTTCTTTATATCTCATGCTTTAAATATTCCCCGTGAGGATTAAGTTTTCCAAGCCTTCCAAGATTTCAAGTGTTCATTCTGTTGCAATTTTATTTACGATTTCCTTGCTGCTTAATCGCTAGACCAATGCGTGTTCAGATCTCGGTGTCGCATTTCCCATCCTATCCTAAAACATTTCCCAGATATTTAATCTTCTGCAACTGCTTGATGTATATATCACCAATTCGTAACTCGCATTCCGGGCTTTCTTCTCTTGCCGATGTCCATACTGTTTTCTTTAAAGTTGATATTTAGTCCATTTTCCTCGCTTTCTTATAGTTTCCCTTCCAAAATTAAATAGGATAAAAAGTACTCGATATTTTAGGATTTTATTATCACGTAAGAGACAGTGAAGATTTTTAAAAATATAATGAAATGGAAACAAGAAAAGGATTCAGACGATAAGAATATTAAGAATGATTCTGTAGTGACAGTTTTACAAAACATACCATTTAATACAACTAAAATAATATTAAAATTACGAAGATGAATATGAATATGAATAAAAATATAGGCTAAAGATCATAAATATTGATACTGAATATAAATATAGATTTCACTGAAGGTTCTGCACTCTCTACAAGATATCACCTTTAGAAATAATAATAATAATAACTTCTATGGGAAGGAAACTGAAAGAAACTGGTATGAACACCACCCAGACCCGGTTACGGAGCTAGGACCTGTTACAATTCTATGGGACTACACAATACACACTGACAGAATAAGCAATGCCAACCGCCCGGATATTGTTATTAAAGACCACAAACAAAAAAGGTGCCTCCTTATTGATATGGCAGTCCCTGCTGACTGCAATGTATCTTTGAAAATATTCAAAAAGCTGTCAAAATACAAGGACCTTGAAATAGAAATCTCGAAAATGTGGCATATAGAAACATCAACAATCCCTGTTGTAGTTGGAGCCCTAGGACTGGTTGGAAAAGATTGCAGTAGACTAATTGAAGGGATTCCTGGAAGTCCATGCCTCAAGGAGATACAAAAAATTGTTCTGACAAGTACAGCCTACTCTTTACGAAGGGCTTCATCTATGTGTTTTTTTCCTGTCAGTGGAAAGTGTCATGATGCCATTTCTAACCTTAGGTCCCTGGGCGGGACCCGGAAAGAAATGTGTAAACGCCAGAAATCAAAGAAAATAAAAATAATAGTAATACTAATATTCATCAACATGCTTGTTCGAATTATGGCACTGAAGTCCTATAGACACGGTACAAACACCAGCTGAATGATATCACAAATGGTGATGGATTGACTATACTGTGGAACTTCCCAAACCTCACAGACAGACAAATTGTTGCTCCACAGAGTCATAAAAGATTTTAAAAAGGAACTTGTCAACTGATTGATATGACTTGCCCACAGGATACCAACATTTCTAAAAAAAAAGAATTTCAAAAACTGCTGAATTATAAGGACTTGCAAATTGAAGTCGAAAATGTGTGGAAACTTAAAACTACGATTATTCCTTTTGTGAGAGCGGCATTGGGTCTGATAAAAAAACGGTACCGAAAATCATATGAGTAAACTTTCTGGACACATCAGCATCTCAGAACGATAAAAGATTACTTTGTACGGAACTGCACATAACATTTAAAAACCCTCGACATAGGATCGAAACGTCCCAAATGTGCATAGCTAACTTTCTTAGAGCGCCCTTTTTCCTCATACACTCCGGAGTTGATTGGTAAATCGGCATTTAAAATTAATATCTGGCCAGATGATACCACACATAATAATACTAATAGTAATAAGTATAAATAGCTTATAGAGCAAACGTCCATATGTCACATTTATGCACATGAGCCGAAAAGTTAGAGAAACATATCAAGCAGTAGCTGAAGCTATCTCCCTTTTTGATTGACGTTCTCAAGAATACCTGGTATCATTGTGAGTGCGCAGGTAGAAGCACTGGTTGAAATAGCTCATGTCCTGAGGAAAATGTTGAGTGTCTAAGCAGGGGTCAGAAAAAGAATATAGACGACACCATGTCAAAGTGACCCTCAGAATGCTTTCGGAATTATGGCCTTGAGAGTGCAAAATCTCGTACGAACATTCACCACTGTCAGTCAGTAGTCGAGAATGAGCAAGTGAAGTTCATGTGGGATACGGCTATCTTGATTGACAAGCGCTTGGAGATCAATCGCCCAGATATCACACTTATGCGCAAAATTCGTCATGAATTGATCCTGATAGACATTGCGGTATATTGAGATAAGAAAATTTCGAAGGCAGATAATGGCTAATTACACTGCTACCGAGACAATGGAGGACAAATCAGATAACACCTAGCAACTACTAGTTTTGCCTGTTTTGGTTGACGACCTCGGGACGATTTCCAGGTATTTTTCTAACATCACTTGCAGTGCACAGGTAGCAGTGAATCTTTGAAAAGCTCATGTACTTATGAAAGTATTGTGTCTCTAATCTGCCGAGCTGAGATATGATCGTCATCCCTCAGCTGAATCATCTACGAATCTGAAATTGATTGATTTAATTTTTATGGCTTATCAACCCATGTCAGGTTATTTAATGCCAGAATGTATTTTAGATTGTAAGAATGTCTTTAGATATTATTGATTTAGTCCTACTAATTAACACATAGATAGGCGAGAAAAGGTGGATTCATACCTTTCACAACTGTATTTGTGTGTCAATGAATATAAAAACACAACTGGAATTGGAACTCGGCTCTTCGATTCCTCATTCCGAGTCGATATCCATTTAATTACCTCCATATCCAAGATTGCAACACCTGGTATTCCTAAGCAGTTAGACATCTGAGAACTGAACTGGTTCGACGTTGACTTCAGCGATCATACGAGTACCGGTGTTTCAACTTGATATGGACGTAAATAAGTCTGAGGAAATCTCAAATCAAAAATAATAATCTTCATCTTACAAAAAAAAAAAAAAACAAAAAAAAAAACGAAGAAAATATAAAGATTGAAGTGGAAATTTAAAAAATCTGGCACATAAGGAAATCAATAATTCCCGTTGTAGTTGAAACCCTCGAATTGATCGGAAAAGTGAGTGATTCATTGAAGGGATTACTAGTAGTCTATATCTTGAAGAAATACAAAAATATGAACTCACAAGAACAGTTAACAGATTAATAAGATCTTTATCTATGTAAAACGTGTGTTTCAGTGGAACATGTCAATTAGCTATTTCTGACATTTTGGGAACCGGAAATGAATGTGTATACAACAGAAATTCAAGGAAATAATAATAATAATAATAATAATAATAATATGCAAAACAATTATTATTATTATTATTATTATTATTATTATTATTATTATTATTATAACCAAATCCGAAGGAGGCAGATGATTATTTCAACTAGAATTGTCATACAAAACTACAAAAATTGGCCGTCGAATATACCTAAACACAACAGAATATTGGATGATGATCTGTTTCAAAGAATCTTGAAAGTAGTAAGTGATTTTAATCAGTAATAAAGAAAGCCAACAAGTTCAAAATGGTGTTTCAAATGGGTGCAGAAATACAGGTAAATCACAATACACCGACTGAAGTCGCAAAATACTTAAAAATGAAAGTAAAATCAAATGTAACTGACCATATATAGAAACGATGGTAAGATGAACCGCTTCACGCTCAATACTCTGCGCGTACCAAACAAGCTGATGTAGATAAACGCTGTACATATCAGTGGCTATGTAGTGCAGCATTAAAAGTAGAAACCGAAGGTTTTATTTTTGCAGCACTGAACCAGTGCTTGTTAACAAGAAATTACAGAGCACATGTACTGAAAAATTGCGTTAGTCCAAAATGCAGATTCTGTATTAAGTATCTAGAAACACTTGACCATCTTGTATCAGGTTGTGCGGTACTGGCACCCACGAAATATAAAACACGGCACGACAAA
The DNA here is from genome assembly GCA_903632075.3 of Acanthosepion pharaonis. Classification (NCBI taxonomy): domain Eukaryota; kingdom Metazoa; phylum Mollusca; class Cephalopoda; order Sepiida; family Sepiidae; genus Acanthosepion; species Acanthosepion pharaonis. Next base: position 1,428,369 of record CAHIKZ030003327.1, on the reverse strand, counting down.
GTGGGAAAATATCTGCACTGGAAAATCTGCAACACTTACGGAAAGGAAACTGCAAGAACACCACCCAGATCCGCTTACTGAGATAGGACCTGTAAGAATTTTATGGGAATTTACAATAAACACAGACAAAACAATCGAAGCTATCACCCGGACATTATTAGACACCGCAAAGACACAATGTTCCTCCTTATTGATATGTCAGTCCCTTCAGACTACAATGTATCTTTGAAGATCTTCAAAAAAATATCAAAATACAAGGACTTTGAAATCGAAATCATAAAATGTGGCACATAACATCAACAATTCCGGTTGTAGTTAGCTACATAGGATTCATTTGAAAAGATTCCAGCAGACTCACTGAAAGAATTCTTGGTAGCCCATGCCTTAAAGAAATGCATAAAATTGTACTCACAAGTACAGCCCACACCTTACGAAGGGCGTTATCTATTGAAAATATCTGGGATTATTTTTCTCTTTTTTCTTCAAAAATGCTCAGTGAAAAATGTCATGATGACATTTCTGACTGAAGAAATAAGTATACAGCAGAAACCAAAGGAAATAATAATAATAATAATAATAATAATAATAATAAATATGATATTAACAAGTGGACAAAAATAAAAAATAAATATATATTGCGATTCTTGAAAACTTAAAATATGTAACAAGCTTTTTATTTCTCTTTCAAACTGATGATTCCTCTGAAAGCCAATTAAATTGGTAACTTTTTTTTTAACAAAACAGAATGATTCTTCAAAAGAAGAATAAATAAACCATCAGCATCAATATTGACGAGCATTTTCTGTACTGGATCGATGTTCTTGAACTATTTATCAAATCCTTTCTGCAAACGCTTGCTCCATCGGATGCTTGCTACACCGAAATGCTCTTCGGCCTTGAAGTTCTCTTGATTACAATATTTCTTGAAAAGTCGAGCTGAACTGGATTTTCTTCAGTGGAAACAGATAATATGAGATACACTGAATGATTTATTAGATATATTCAACTCGAAAATATCACTCTAGCGTAAATTCTTCATCGCTCAAAGTTAAAATCCAAAACAACAACATCATTGAGCTAGGAAAAACAACACCAGAGACGGAATCATTAAAATTCCAAATTTACCAGGCCAAATGTGCATCTAATCTAATTGTCTATTTTTTGAGGTAGCTCTCTGTTGCATTTTAGTCTGTTTTATCTTGGCAAAATGACTCTGGTAAACAAAAGTTTCGTAGCGACTCGAAAAGTCTCTCCGGATAGGCATGTACAAAGCAAGCGTATTGCTGCTCTACCTGGGCAGGAACTGCTGAATCCTCTACTTTCCAGACTTGATTACTTACAGAATCGTTTACTTCCATATTCCAAATATAAGTACAATGTTTCATTCGGTATCTTTTCCATAAATACTGCCACATTATGGAACAGACTCCCTGAATACGACAACCTTACCCTCTTCAAGTCAAGAGTCAATCATCTTTTCTTTCATTTACTTCATTCATATCATACAAATAATTCATCTTAACCAGTTCAACAGTAACTCTCTACCTTGAGTACTTCTCGAGCCTCAGATTCGGTGATTATAAAACATTTCTGTGAAGGAGTGACTTCCGAAAATCTTTAGGGGACCAAATGTTGATGGTTATAAAATGAAACTTTAAAAAAAAAATTCTGTTTATTGAAGGAAGATTGCAATGTGAAGCACTGGCGTATTTTGGGCAGTAAAGCTCCATTTACACCTGACGAAATAAGAAGACTGATCGCTAAAAAATATCAGATTGGCAGATGATGTTAAAATAACCTCCAAACTGTTGTTAACTGTAGCAAGAAATGGCCACTTAAAATTAATGACTCCAAAGAAAAATTGCTTTCATTTAATCATCTTAGAGGAGCATCGTTGTGTTTCCATCATTGTGGCTGATACTAACTTCCACGGGACTGACCCATTGACCTTTTCGAGTTAATGTTTTACGTTGACATTAAGTGGGAAGATTATTTTGAATCAATTTCTGGGTCTGCAAAGTTGGTTCATTAAATCGTGCTAGAGAATTTTCCCTGCCAGAATCTATCTAACAACTTATAAGTCGACCATTCGTCCATGAATTGAATATTGTGTTACATCTGCTTTCATGATTCTGATATGTATTTAGAGATTCTTGATGAAATCCAAATAAGATTCTGCAATATTATTTGTCCTGACCTGGCATCTCGGTTTCAGTCATTTTTCCCACTGCTGAATGTTGCTTCCCTTTATTTGTTCGATAAATATTTTCATAATAATTGTTTTGGTGAGTTTTCTTCTTTGATATACACTTTATGGATTTAAGCGCAGTAAAAGATTGGCAGCTAGGTGGCATTATTTTACAGTTCAAATGATTATATGTAACTTGAGGTTCTCTGCTTACAGTTTCATCTCTCGTACTGCTCGCTTGAGGAACTCTCTTCGGGGTTATTACTTTAAAGTTAGCTTTGATCATCAAAAAATTAAATGCAATATGAATCTTTAACTTCTGTCTTTGTTGTACTTTTCTTGTGCTTTCTCCTTAATAAGTTTTTTATTAATTCTGACACAATCAGTAACCCCTTACTTCTTAATGGTTTTATTACCTTGCTTGGGGTGAAATGCTTCAATAAAAGGGACATAAAAAAATTGAACATATAATGGCCTCCGCTCGTAATCACTTTGCAGAGCACAGCAAATCATAACATTAACCTAATAATTGATGTCATTGTGACATTCATGTGGATGTCATACATGATACCCAAACAAATTGATGAATTCCTTAGCTGTATACAATAACGTTCTCAGGTCAATGAGTAAAACTATCTATGAGCGAATGAAGACAAGCTCGCAACTTGATATGTCACTACAGAACCTGAAATAAAGAGCTGTACCAAATAAGAGAAACTATATGAATGCTGAATGTTTCTTTATATGGAAACGTTTGATATTTCCCTTAACATTAATTAAAGTATTTTTAAAAAAAATAATATTAGGCTTTGTATAGATTTGGTCATCATTTCACAACTGTTAAGCACAACTTATTTAGTCAGAAAAATACCCACGAGGTGCTGTATTGATGAAGAAATATAACCAGACTTTGAAAATTATTAAATCCTAACGACCGAGAAACAATATCGTTAGACATAAAAATTTTAAATTCAAGATCAGTTAAAATTATTCTTCAAAACAACCGTATAAGGAAAGGTAAACGATGAACTGCAGTAAGTGATGTATTATATTGCCTAATAAAAGAAAATTGAGTCAATGTTAAAGTTTTATCTATCTATCTATGTAGCTATCTATGTCTATCTCTCTCTCTCTACATATATATATATATATATATATATATATATATATATATATATATATATATATATATTATGCAATTATTATTTGATATTTTATTTTGCTTTGATATATTATTTATGCATTTATTTTTAATATTTATGTGTTTGCAGTTACATGTAATTTCTTTTAATTTTAACTTATTTTAATTTAAAATATTTGTTATGGTCATGTCTGTTAGCTTAGGAAAAGTGTATTTGCTTTTAGAAATAAGATATTAGAAAAAATCCAGAGAGTCAGTAAACATTTAGAGAAGAATCGATAATTGCAAACTCAAGAACCTTTCGTTTAAGTAAGTTATTTCTTTCCTTTAATAGCTGTATCCTTTAATTATTTCTATGTATGATTTCATATATATATATATATATATATATATATATATATATATATATATATATATATATATATATATATATATATATATGTGTGTGTGTGTGTGTAAATATACAACTTCCAATAGAGCCAATGTTTAAATTATAGCTTTGTTCTTATAAATCGAGCTCTATTTTATTACGACAAGCTTTCGATAATTTATCTGGATCTTCACCCGTAGATTTTGCCCTTTCCAGAGCACCGGCTTTGGTAGGTTTTATGAGAGATCGACACTTGCTCATGCAGCACGTTTTCCCTCCCTACGCTAACACTCAGTTCGAAGGCATAGACACAAATGAGAGATGATATTACCCCACGGCATGAACCACGGAGGAATGTCTCGTTCGGATGCACCCAGAAATCGTGTTCTCCAACGATAGCGATTCTACATGAGGTAATGTTTAACGAGTGAGCCTGATTAAAAATTACTACTTTATAAATGCCAAATGAAAGTAACACTGGCTTCTCGCTAAATAAAGGCCGTAGGACTTCTTATAAGGAAACCATTGGTATTATTCTTCTTGAATAGTGAGATCGTGTCTCACGTGTAACTTTGCCCTAACCAATATAAAAAGTACAAATAAGATATGTGCAGGTGAGGCAATGGTTAACTATGAACGAGAAATCAGCAAGCTGTATTCGAATTCAGACTGTGGTCTTTATATTCATAGGGTAGGCTTTATAAGCATGATTGGAAAGTAATCCCAGGAACCGCGTGCTACACTGAAGAATCGCAGTTATAAGCAAGTTATTTCCGCGTTTAATTACCGGAGTATTTTATTAGTTCTATGTATGATTTCTCATATATATATATATATATATATATATAATAAAAACTACTTATTTCAAATATATATATATATATATATATATATTTGAAATAAATATTTTATATATATATATATATATATATATAAAAAAACTACTTATTTCAAATATATATATGAATAATAAATATACATTTTTTGACTCACCTGTAGAATTTCATGCTCAACGCACTCGGCATGTGTTAATTGAAAACTAGCTGATGCATAGTTTAAATATTGATATTTAAACTGTCAGTCAGTCAGTTATGTGCCATAGGTGATACACGTTTAGGCGATCATGTATCGTTCAATACATAACTGACGAGGCATATTTTTTTCCCGCAGTAGGTTGCTATTTCTTTCTACGTTAGATCATTTTCCATCCAAGACTATAGTCCCGGTCTGTCCTGCTACTTACTCATAACTGGGTGGAGATGAAGATTATTCATTCTTTTCCCAATGGCATTAGCACGTAAGTGAATGTTGCGGATTCGACTGGAATTCGAACTCGGCTCTCCGATTCCTAAATCTGAGCCCCTATTTATTACTCTACCTATTTAAACTGTACTAAATCGAATTCAGGTTGCGTTCACAGGCTGGGCTTTATAAGCATGGTTGGAATGGAATCTAAGGGACCGCATGCAATCTTGAAGAGTTCACAAGAATTTTATGACCTCGACTCAGCTAGATGAGACAGTTACCATTTACTCCACCAAGAAAATATGATAATGATTGAATTGTTTGTTTATTTACGAAATCCCAACATTATGGATTATATTTAAAGCCAGAAAATAGTTTCAGTTTGAACGAGATAATAATGATTTATTGATACAAGTCCTACAAATTAACCGATATCTGAAGTAGAGTCATACTCTAACCATAAGGAAATATAACAAACCCTATTGGATAATTAGAACTTAACACTACGATTCCCAGTTCAACGCCGTTGTCTATTACACTACTGACACATCCAAGCTGGAAGAACCAAGCGGTTACCCATTTAGGTACTGTGCCAGGCTCGATGTTGCTTAATTTCCGTGATCGCCTGAGAACCGGTGTTTCGACGTGATATGGCCGTAAGTCAAAATACAATATTGGTAAAGACTCTAAACTTAAAATCTCTAACAGATACGTCAACTATATTTTTATTCTCGCTAATAACCTCGCCGATTTTTTTAAATTCTTAAATCTGCAGTCGAAATTAATTCCGTCCTCCATTTAACCTATGAACTTAATCTCCAAAATAGAATGCTTTTCTTAGATATCTTAGTTGCCTCCGAGGGCCACACCTTCAGAACCCCCTATATATATATATATATATATATATATATATATATATGAAGAAAATTACAATCAATAACTAACTCCTGCCAACTTAATTAAAATAGCGGACAGTGGTATAACATAGTCTGATCAAGTGCGTAAAATGCATTTTCTCTTCGCATACATTATTCTACAAAGAACTTAATAATATCAAGGAAGCATTATTTAAACTATTTAAAAGCGAACTGTTGTCTTCATCTTTCTTGTTGTTATAACAACGTTTCAACCATTGGGCTCACAGGCCTTCATCAGGTGTAGGTGTTAAAAACAGCTTAACATTATTTTAGGGGGAATTGTATCTCGGCTGCGATTTCCGGATAAAGCCGTAATATGGGAAGTCAATTTTGATTGGCTGAGCCAGCGTGGGCAAAAGATAGAAAGGTTTCAGGGAGTTTAATCTTAACTGTTAAACAATGTAGACGTGTTTGCTTTCGTGTCATAAGCGGTTCCCCGGTGTGGTTAAACGACCCCTTATTGGGTAGGCAGAACATGTCGACATGAACGTTAATGAATTAGTTTAGTTAAAATTCCCAGTGTTGAAGTTCTTTTATCTCTTGACTCAAAGCAACGAGCGAATCACTGGCTAAGAGAGAAGATTCAAGTTTATTATCGAATTGACGCCGTCGCACAAGACATCCCAACATAAAGGGACTAGAAATATATGTCGGTCCGGGTAACCTATAGTGAATTCAGAACAGAACTATTTATTTAATCTACAAAAGTAAAGTATTTTCTTTCTACTGTCCATATCTATGGATCTCTCTTTGAGTTCTTACTGTGAGAACTAACCAGCTCTTGTACACACTGATCAGACCAGTAGGCCAGGAGACTTTAGTGTAGTGGATTAAAGCGTTGTTTCGGCGGGGTGCTGACATAGTAATTATTAGTTCAATCTCTGTACGTGGAATTCCCTGAAGGCTAGTCGGATCGACATACACATGATTGATGAAGGCCACAGCGCACAATGAGTGAAACGCTGTGATAACCGCAACAAAGAGGAGGACACTTGTAAATAGTGTATTTGATGACAACACAATGGGATGATGATAACAACCTCATTTATTTAGTGTAATTATTGATTAACTCTTCATCCCAGAAATTCAGACAGAATTCAAAGAATCATTTGTAAAAACGATTTTCATTTGTCGTCATGGAATTTCAAGTAATGGGAAGTTGAAAGTTTACAATAAATGCTTTCTGTATTAATTGCTATGTGTATGTGAAACTTGTGCCATATGTATATATATATATATATATATATATATATATATATATATATATATATATATATATATATATATATATTCTGGCTTTCGTCATTTTTTTTCTTCTTCTACAATCTTTGTTCAATGACCTTTCACCCGCCTTCAACCTCCACCATTTCATTCCGATACTTTTTATTTTATCTCTCTCTCTCTCTCTCTCTCTCTTGTTTTCTTTTGGCAACTACTTATCTTCCAATGTCTTTTCTTGTGTCTATTTAATACCTACATTTGTCTATATCAACTTTTTGTTTTCTCTTCTCTACCTTCTTATCGTGTGTGTAAACAGGCGGGTGCGAAACTGGGTAAATACGCGGTTTGGAAAGAAATCAGTCAAGCACGCGCACACAAATACAAACGTAGTCAAATGTATCGACGTCTAACAAACGACACATACAAACGTATACACACACTCCGATTTATTTTAAATGCAAAATTAAAAAAAAGCAACAATACACATATAAAATATGGACTGTCTCATCATTGTGATAGCCCCCCCCCGCCAGATATATTTAACAAAATTAAAATTATCTAACGTTCAGTATTAACGAAGAACCGGAAGATTGCGTTGTTCATGAGACTTCGAGTTTTGCTAACGGTGACAATAAATATGTATATTGATTGATATATAGTTTATGGATCTGTTATATTGCATCGAGCACTATTTTATTAACACCAACATTTAAAGTGCGATATTATGTATTCATTGATATATATATATATATATATATATATATATATATATATATATATATATATAAACCGAAATATGTTTTTAATTTATTGCGACTTTATAATTTTAGAACATTCCAAAAGTATAAAATAATTTAAGAAATAAAATCGGATTACATATTAAATTTCTTATTTCCTTAGAAAATACGCACACACATATACGCACACACATATATACAGACAGTAATATACTTACACGTAGCCAAACATACATCTCTGTATATGGAGGCTTACGGCAATATCACGTTGAAACATTGGTTCCGGTGAGATCACCGAAATTAAGAAACGTAGAGCCTCGTCAGTAGGATCCATCTTGTTGGTCAGTACCTAGCTGAGTGACTACTTGGGAATATCAAATATTGTAATTGTGCGGTGGGGGGGGGGGCGTGTAATGGACAATGTCTCAAAACTGGAAATTGGAGAGCCGTGTTCCAATTTCAGTCGGGTTCGTTATATTCACTTACGCGCAAAATACCCTTAAGGTATGCATCCACATTCCCTCCCACCAGCTATGGGTTAATTAGTAGAACTTGTACCAGTTAATCATTATTATCGCCTAAATATTCTTAGTTCAATGAAACCACATGTATCTGCCTCAATGATTGTCAGAATTACCTGTGATGGGATGAATCTGGTGCGCTTTTGATTGGGTGTCAAAAAACGTGGCATCCACCGAGCAGAAACATTGGTCATGCCAAATTCATTATGCACACTACTCTAAATTCTCTCACGATATATGCTAATAGAGTTGGCTATTTGATTTATAGTCAATCGCCTGTCATCCCTCACCCTTGTTGATCCGGTGTCAGAAGATGTGGCATCCACCGAGCAGAAACCTTCGTCATACCAAGTTCATTATGCAGACTATTCTGAACCCTCTCACGGGGCATGCTAATAACATTTATAGACACTTTTCTGTCATCCATCACGCTGTGATGAAAACGATAAACATTTTTCTTTGTGATGGCAGCTTGTGAACATTCAGATCTTTGGTCATCTTCGAGAATTTCTTTTCCCCTCGTAAATTCAGCGGGTCTACTTTGCACTGTTGATAAATATTGAGCGATATTCCCTAAAGTAGCAACCATGTCAGCATTAATGTCTTTGGGGGCTAAACCATTTTTTTCTGCAGCTACTTGATAAAAGTAAGATTCAAAATTTTGTCAATTTTCAAGAGAAGTCACAACAAGTTACATTTAAAGATTTTTGAAAAGTCAGATGTCTGTATATCCTGTGATATTTCAGTTTTCCAAACCCTCCTTGAATGTAATGTGAACTGTCTTTTCCTGATTCTGTCCATAAATGTTTTTTGTCGCCATTTTCTTTAGGTCTGCCTCGTTGCTTACCTGGAAAGAAACAATGCAGTTATTAAAAATAAGCGTTTAAAGTAGAAATTAGAAATTAAGGTATGCAAGATTTTATTATTCCTTCACAGTCAGCCTATGGATTCAGCCTATCACCGTATACCATTGTTGTAAGGCATGTGTAAATTTGTAATAATGATAATTCCGATAACATTTTTCGAAACTACAAAATGTAAATAAATTTAAGAAAGCTTATCGGTCGAGTTATCCTTAAAATTAGAAAACATTTCTGGATTGGTATCTAATAGCCATCCTTTTGTAAGGCATTGAATGCTGGATAATCTCCTCACGAATGACGAGAAAAATGGAGGTAACAGAAACAGGTTTCTTCAGAAGGCTACTTAGAATTCCATGGATGGAGCGGGTAAGCATTGAGAAATTCTTAAAGAAAATAACAACAAAAAAGAATTTATGCATAGAATGAGGAAGAGACAATTGATATTGCTTGGAAGAAGATCCTTGGGAAACTGAAAGCTCACAGGATATACAGAACGTCTTGTAGGAAAAATGGACAGAGTGGGATTCATCGAGCCGTCTAACTAATGAGTTTAGTAGAAGGATGAAGGGAAGGCTGATGGAAAATTTGGTAAGAAGACAAATGTTTACTACAAAACGAGACTATTTGATTGGATGATGGAACAAAAAAAGAAAAGCAGCTAAAGGCCACAAGGGAAAAATTTCTGGAGAGCCATGACCGTCAATGTTCTGACGGACACAGAAACATAGAAATATCTAGGTGAATTTATAGTTTAATTTATTGGATAAAGTATCTCATTTGTACCGCAAACCATTTTCCCCAAAAATGTCAAAGATTAAGGCCAATTATAAAAAAAAATCATTTAGATACTTGTAAGTTAAAATAATTTAAAAGGAAGCCTGGGAAACATTCAGTAGCCTACTTAATAAGCCAGTGGAAATGAATGAAAAGACAAAGGGAAAAGGGATAGTCTAGGGTCAAAAGTTACTTAGAACAACAAGGAAAGAGCAGCGGATAGACAAATTCTAATTCCTAAAAGACCGAAGCACATATATGTGAAAAAGAAAACAAACCGCAAACGTTTTGGTTGAAATGTGAATTCATTATTTTAAAATATATATTACACTCCATTTTCCATAATCCGGCTACATACGTTTCCGTTTTCGCGGGCTTCTTCAAGCAAAGAGTAGATATTTCCACATATAAAAAATGAATTTGTTGCGTGGTAGTGTTTCAATTGCCTTTCTTGAACTGGTGATAAGCGTTCATATATATATATATATATATATATATATATATATATATATATATATATATATATATATATATGCATATATGTATATGTATATATTGCATATAGTTCTCTTATCTCTTTCGTTCTTTCACGTGGTATGACGTCATAGAATTGTGTATGAATTTACGATTTGCCTCTGATATTTCTCAACCGTTATCGTCGCATAGCAATCATTTATGTCAGCATACCAGAAACGACTACTGCATTTGGTCATTATGTGTATATGCCACACACACACACACACACAGACACGCACGCACATATATATATATATATATATATATATATATATAATTATTTATTTAAAAATATGATTCCAACTCGCGACATAAGAGGTCTCAGGTTTTAAAGCAAGAGCCGAAAACTTCAATATAATTATTTGAATTAAATTAAGTTAAAGTAAGCTCTGTTCCATCTTCAAGCGAAATTTTTTTTTGGAATAACGTATTTATTTATTTATTGTCTATGGAGATTTATTTATTTTATTTTTTTATGAAAGGGATTTGTGCATATAAAAAACTGCCGTAACGTTTGTTTTTTGACGACTTCATAAAGGGTTATCTTTTTTGTAGGGTATTTAAACTATTTATTCAGGCTATATTTATGCTCTACTTTTGTATCGAGCACTATTTTTTAAAAATAATAACTAAAATACTAAGGAACTTTGGATTATTTACCTAACCAGTTCCTTCCTATTTTCTATATATTTTCACATTTCATATATATATATATGTTTTAATTAATTTATTAAACAATATATTTATCTATTTCCATCTACCTAACATATACATATATATATAGTTATCAACAGTGAGCCTTTTTCGCTGAATCATCAGTGTGATTAGATATACCATTACTTCAAGCTTAAAATTTGAGAAGCTTGATGATTTAACGCATTATATACGTTCTTTATAAATACCATACCTGCCAACATAGTACTCAATTCTTAAGAAGAGCGACGCATTAAAGCACCACACACACACACACACACACACACACACACACACACACACACACACACATATATATATATATATATATATATATAATAAAACGGTTTTTACCAACAAGCAAGATATATCTTGTCCGGGGAACGGTTATATTCGGAAAAAAAATCGAAGGTGTAGAGTTATTTAATATTAAAAACATTATAAACACCAACCTTTTCATATATATATATATATATATATATATATATATATATATATATATATATATATATATATATATGTATATATATGTGTGTGTGTGTGTCTGTGCGTGTGTGTTTATGTGTGTGCGCATATATATAATCTACAAAAGTGGTTGGTTCCATTTTATATCGTTTTTTCATCTGTGTTTTTAAGTCATCGTTTATTAAATTTACTTTTCACGAGGGGACCCCGGTTATCAGTGAACACCAAATTAAACTGGCCTTGAGCCAATATTCATATATTCGTGTGCTAATATAGATATTAAATATCTATAAAGCGAGCTTTAGTAAATGCGCGCCAAAGTTTAGGAGATAACAAATATGCAAAATCTATTAAAAGCTCCAAAGGACAGGAAATTGTGGAGAGCCATGGTCATCAATGGCACATAGAAGAAGAATATCATAAACATAAACACACTATCCTACTCTGTTTCTCACAAACACACACGATCTCTGTCACACAAACACACAAACTTTTACACTTTGTACTCTTATCTCACAAACACACATATTTTTATGCACACAAGTTCCCCTTTTCCTCTGACGAGTTCAATCGCTTAATCTAACACAGACAAACTCATTCACATACAAACACACTCTTTCTCAAATAAACGCTTTCTCACTTAAACACGAACTTTTCTACATACTCACAAACAGAATATCTTGTATAGATACACTCTTTCACACACACAATATTCTCCACAAACACACTCGTTTCTTTCTTTCAACTATCAGCTTTCCCTCTTTTTTTAACTTTCTTTCTTACTGTTTCTTTTTTAGCATGTATTAGCCTTCCCTGCATTTTTTTTTCTTTCTTTCTTTCTTTCTTTCTTTCTTTCTTTCTTTCTTTCAGGGATTACCCTTTCTGTTTTCAGCATGCACCAGCCTTTCCTTCATCTTTTTTTAATTCTTTCTTTCTTTTCCACAAACACTAAATTTCTAACATAGACAGGCTCTTCTCAATTTCTCTCTCTCTCTCTCACACACACACAATCTCTCACGCAAATACCCTCTCACTTTCAAACCCATATTTATCCCTTCCTCACTCTCTCTTACACAAACTGACGCACACATTTCTTTTACAAACGCCCACATTGATTGACACAGATACTCGTTACACTCTCTCTTTCTCTCCCTCACACACAAACATACCATCTCTCATACTAAAACACACAATATTTTGTACACAGAAAATCTCTTTCTCACACGCAGGCATACAATTTCTTACACACACACACACACACACACACACACACACACACACACACACACACACACACACACACACACACACACACACTTTCAGAAACACACAAACGTTTTCAGAAACACACACACACACACACACTTTCAGAAATGTACAGACACACTTCCCTCACCCATTCACACACAATTTCTCTCGTACAAACTTTTTCACACGCAGTCTTTTTCTGTCTCTCTTAATCATACACAAAATCTTTTACAGAAACAGAAACTTTCTTTCACACTTATATTGTCCTTTCTCTATTTTCTCTCTTACGCCCCCAACCAGACACATATATAAACAACCACACACGTGTATACTCTTTAACTTTTACACCAACTGACGCGGTTCCGCGCGCAAAAAAGGGACAAACTCCCGCACTTTCACGTTCCAATATCGGCGAACGTCTAGTTTTCAGCTTGTATTCTCTGCTTGAGTGAGCGAAAAACCCAGAAAACACCTGTATTTACCTTCAATCAGCAGCCCTGAGATTTCGAAAGGAAATCTTTCTTCATTTTGACCACCCAGAAGTCGCGAGTTTAGAGTTAGCAGCAAAAAAAGGATATCTAATACATAGACTAGGGGGCACGTCACCGTGGAGTAATGGTTAGCAATCTAGAATTACTTCTGTAGTTCTGTGATCAGGTGTTGTTACTATTATACATTGATTCATTTGATATGCCTCTTTTTCTTCGTTCATCGTAAAGATTCGATGGTTGTCTCATTCTTCGGATGTGTCTGTCGCTGTCGCATGAAGTGAATATTTTCCCGCAGACGTCAAATGTATAAAAATGAAAACTACGAATTCAAAGAAAATGTTCTGTTCGATATTTGCTGGGAGTTTTTTTAGGTAAAAGAAAGTTGAAGGATGCTGGATGGCACAGCAAACAAAATGTTGCGATATAAATGCCAAAGAACCTGCTACGAATAATGCAATACGACTTATTTAATCATAATATTCCCTGTTCAGTCTCTACATATTTACTTGGCCAATTCATTAATTTCCTCCTTTAGAAAACGTTAAGAAATGATAAATGAACTGTAATTTCTTTCATTTGATGTTATTTTGAGAAGTCATTGCCGATAACGAAGAAATCGAGAAACCTGGAAAATGGTTTTACTTCAGGGAGAGATCAGGTGGAAATTGTTTTACTTAAGGTAGGGGTTGGGTGGAAATGGATTTAGTTTAGCGATAGGTAGTGTGGAAATGGCTTTCAGGGAAAAGTCGGAAGGAAATGATTTTACTTTTAGGGAGATGTTGGATGGACATTATTTTATAAAGGCCGGGTGGAAATGTGTTTTTACTTCAGGTAGAAGTCGGGTAGAAAATATAGCACGACAATGAATTTCAGGAAATCAAGCTCTGCGTGAACTTCGTAGCCATACAAAAGTGAGCATCAGGGTGTCGAGTGCAAATTTGGTTCTATTCAATTTTACACTAATGCACTTGGTAACAGGAAAACTTTTTCTCACACATAATTATTATTTGTCGGCGATTGCATAATCATCAAATGAAAGCATTTTCTCAATTAAGCTATGGATTGAATATGAGGAGTCATTGCTCTTTGATCTTAAATAGAAGCAAGATTCCTTTACATTTCCTAACAAATCATGGTAATTAACAGATAAACCGTAAATGCCATTATATACATGCACACACACACACACACACACACACACACACATATATATATATATATATATATATATATATATATATATATATATATAAAAGGTAGTATGTGTGTGTGTAACGAATGCACGGTCGCAATTTTCGACGGATTTGCACCAAAATTTACATGCTCCAAGTTAGCAGGAAGGCCAAGACTGACTTTGCATTTCCCAACTCCCATGGATAGTCGAAATAATCGTTTTTTTCATGCCATTTTGTACTGACCAGAGTGAGAGCCTCTAGGTGGCTGCCACGAATAGGCAGAAAGATTCTATTGGCCAGCGTGACAGCCAACAGCTGACTGACACGAATGTTAACTAGCATGCTAGCATGCAAAAAAATCGATTGCTACATTCTTCACAAGTGGGAAAAATTTAAATCTGCATGGCACTTTACTCCAATTGGCTCATTCGCTTACTTAAAATCAACGTTGATTCTGATTCCGCAGAACTGGGTTGGGTGCGAAAAAGTATTTGTTGTTAACATTCTTTTTTCATTCGGTTTTTCCAGTTACGAGTCCTTTTTTAAAGCTGATCTTTTTGTGTTCATTTTGTTTAGTTCTTTTTTCGTAACAGATTTAATGTTTAGTATAGAGCTTAGAAAAAAATCGCTGTGTGAGATAGGCAAGAAGTAAGGTATGTAACAACATCAGCACGGCAAAGGGCACTCCCTTAAAGGCAAGGAAGGGCAAAAAAATTTAAGTCAAGTGATAGCGATTGCTGTATGAGTCGTACGATTTTTTGAATCAAGCACGGGCAACGCCGGGGCATGCTGCTGGTATATATATATATATATATATATATATATATATATACATACATACATATATATATATATATATATATATATATATATATATATATATATATATATTTTAAAATTAGGAGATCAGTTGAATCCGCTACCTTGGTTTCAACCTTAGGGTATCCTCAGGCGATTTTTATCAACTGATCTCTTAACGCGTCATTTTTTTTAAAAAAAGTAATGAACGCTATATTATTTTAAAAAATAAACCAACAAATGCACGACGTTGGGTGTGATAGAAAGGGGGAGGGGGTGTGAAGAAGAAGAAGAAGAAGAAGAAGAAGAAGAAGAAGAAGAAGAAGAAGAATGCGGTGGGAAAGTGACTGAAGCCGAGCTGCCAAATCAAGACCAATAATATTGCTGATTCTTCTTTGGGGTTTATCATGGATCTCAAGGTAAATAGCAGTGGCACTAGGCCATATAATTATTCTAAGCATGGATGAATGTTAGACGTAGATATGTAAGATAGATTCTGGAGAGAAAAACTGTCACGCACGATTATTCCAATATCTCGTCACTAAAACTAATTTAAACAGTTACTGAGTTGTGCTGTCGTTGTAATAATACAAATTGTTTCATTATTTATTGATGCCATTTATCTGAAGCATAAAGTTTCAAATAAAAGCATGAAAAGCCTTGTGCCTTTTGTTAATCAAGATCTTTCAAAATCAACGATAATTCTAACAAATTTATGTATCGTTAAACAGATTCGTCATTTCTCTACTTGTTTTCCTCGTTTCTACCATCATACATAAACAATCTTTTTTGGAGAAATGCTGTAAACTAGTCCCAGCCGATTCTTGACAAAAAGAAATTTTCCAAGACAGGATGAAAAATGACGTTTACGTGGATAAGATTCAACAAACAAGAAAAAAAGAAAAGAAAAGAAAAGAAAAGAAAAGAAAAAACATCACCGCGATACGTAGGAAAAAAAATTAAAAACTGCAAAATATCAAAGAACCTAAACATTTTTTTACTGTTCTACATGCCTTCCCATCATTTTTGTCCGTTTTTATTTCGTATTTCTAAAATTTTTCCGTTTATTTTTCCACTTTTATCGTAAATCTTTTTAGTTCTTCGGACATTTTACATTCTTTTTGTTTTTATAATTCTTTCATTCCTTATGTTTTTACTTAATCCTCCGTTTTCTTTCCCCAGCTGAGATTTTTTTAATTCCTTCATTTTATTTTCTTTCTTCGATGTTATCCATGCATACCCGCTTTCTGTCTTTCTTCCTCCTCCTTTCACACTCTTTCTACAAAAGCCTTTTTTGTCGTCATTCGTTATTTTAAAGATTGTTTTAAGCAGTAAAATTTTCCTTTCGATTTCAACTTCACCCGTACATATTTATTCTCAGTCGTCTGTTTAGAATTTTCTTCATTTTTTCCTTCACTTCCTTCCTGAATTATTCTATTTACAAATTTTATAAGGATGTTTTCTTTATTCGTTTCACATTTCGTGAATTGAAATAAATTTTGTGCAAAGTTCTATCGAATATTCGGTTTTCAGCTGTATAATGAAACCCGAACTTTCAGTTACAACGCTGATAATTTTTGCACATATATATTACTTGTTTCCTCTTTTATATTTAGATATTTTCATGGAAGATGCTCGGACGAAGTCGATTCTTTGGTTACGAGAACACACCCACCCAAACCACACTCCCTCCATATTCCATTTGTAAAGAGTAAGTTCCACCCAGACAAATTCTTCCTTAAAATTATTTCAATGCGGAACGAAATCCAGATAGGAGACTTCCCTGATCACTCAATCTTAGCTTTTTCATGACGAGAGACGACATACATATCCACATTATCCGCAACCATTTCTCACTCTATGTACGTCCTTAAAACATCACCATTTAGTAATATTCTATCTTGTGTGGCTCTTAGGCCGTGTGTTAGGTAAAAATTAATGTTTAAACCATTTTATTTAAGATTTTTCTTCGTTATCTTATTTCCTTCATTTTCTTCTTCGCTTTTATCTTTGTTTTCATTCATTTTAGCTTTTTTTTCTTTCGTATTTCTTCATGCTCTTTTCTTTTCTTTCGTCTCTCTTCATGCCCTTTTCTTCGCATTCACATTCAGAATCTTAAATTTCTGGCGAGGATCACAATACAAAAACATTTCAAATCTCATCAGGCTCTTAGGCCGTGTGTTAGGTAAAAATTAATGTTTAAACCATTTTATTTAAGATTTTTCTTCGTTATCTTATTTCCTTCATTTTCTTCTTCGCTTTTATCTTTGTTTTCATTCATTTTAGCTTTTTTTTCTTTCGTATTTCTTCATGCTCTTTTCTTTTCTTTCGTCTCTCTTCATGCCCTTTTCTTCGCATTCACATTCAGAATCTTAAATTTCTGGCGAGGATCACAATACAAAAACATTTCAAATCTCATCAGTTGTAAGACAAGAAAGATATGAAAGCTCTAGTCTATTTAATATTTTCCTAGTCAATGCCCTGTGCATTTACAAACACCGGATCATCTAAGCATTCCTTAGAACATCCCAAATGAATCTACTAATAGATGACAACGACCCTGTTTTCGCTCCTGTGGCCAATGTACTGATGGTAAGATGTGTTTTGCTGATGACATAAGTATTCATATATCTGGATAAGAATGATACTGAACATAAAATAAACATGCTTTATTCAGTGTTCCAAGAAACAGGGCTCAAAATAAACCTTTCCAAAACAGAAACAACTGGAACTGGAATGAAGCAGTAATGGCACCAACACTTAATTATCACAATTCAGGGGGTGGATTTAGTAAATTCTAAACATTTCAAATACTTTGGTGTGTTGATATGTTATAAGAAAATGCAGTATTGGTGAAAAGGAAATTGAAAATAGAATAGACTGCGCTCGAATTATAGTCGCCTAACACCTCAAATCACTACAAAACTAAATTATTAACCTGAACCCTAGTCCTGGCTTTCAAATAGATGCCATGCATGGCACCAAAACCGTCCAGAATTATCTAAACGGTCAGCTGCAGGCGACAGGTTTCTAAGATCAATGCCGAAAATGATTGTGCGAGTGAAGTTGGCTTGGCGAAGAACATACATTTTCCAACTTTGTGAACTGGCGCTAAAAATCAGAGAGCAACAATTGTAGCAAATAACAGAAACCATATAACTTGAAGAGTTTCAATAGCAGCAGCAACTAAAATGGATAGCACATGTAACTCGAATTGAAAATAATAACATAATCAAGATATTGACATCCCAACCAGAAATAAAAGGTCAGAAAAATACTGGAAAGAACGATAACAGCTGGCGGACTTGAGAAACATATTTTAATGAATGCTTTATGTTTCCTTATACGGAAACGGTAATATTGGCACGTAATCATTAATTTGCATCCATTTTCCTCTCACCTTCTACAATTTTACTAATTTTGAAATTGTGTCTTTAATTCTTTCTATTATGGAGAAATAAAAACTGATTTGTCGCCTCAATCTACCAAGTTGCATATTCTAATCTGTGGAACTCTCTTAATTATTGGGTACCCCCGGAATTTTTTTAATAATATTTTCTGAAATTGAGATGTTGATATGCTTTATTCTTTTTTCGATCTTGTTTATATCACGATCTGTTTAACACAATATGTACCTCCAAACAATTATTTTGCTCACTTGAAATAATAAAAAGTACATTAAAAAAAAAAAAAATGAGAGTGGGGTTAAGGGGAGATAACTGTACTTCCAAAGTCAGAATATTATCATTGATAACGCTCTCCTCCAATTTGCGAACCCTAGTTACTATATTCTTAATACTTGATATAATGCAAAAATATCACAATGATAAAAACGGTCAATAATTATTTATAACTATTTATAATGGGACACATGCATGCAATTAAAAATGACCCATAATAATATTTTAAATTTTGAAATCATATTTATTTTTGGCATATGACAGTTTTGAATCTATTTATAAATTTTTGAGTGACTTTCAATCATTCCGCCTCACCTGCTATCTTCTTCCGCCTCACCTGCTATCTTCTTCCGCCGCACCCTTTGGGAAAGTGCATTGAAAGAGATTAGATAAAAACGAAACGTCCAATAAAAACTTAACGGTACGAGTTTTTATCCGAACCTCATAGCGTGTCAAATAGTTATTAGCAGAAAATTGATTTGAAATTTTCATTGTATAATACTCTATTAATATTCCCCATTTTAATTCATTTAGTGAATATTAACCAATATTAATAAGGAAGGAGATCATGCTGAAAATACATTTTATTCTTTAAAATCTCTCCTTCATTAACAATCTGCGAATTTATTGATGTACCTTCCAATGTACTTGTTTTACGTTTTCATTATTAAAGATAAGGATGCAATGTTATAGATTTTATATTTTTTCGTTTCTGTCTTTTAGTAACTGAAGCAAATTACAAGTGTCTTTCCTTATCCATGTCTCCATGGTTGAGCGGACCAACAGACAAGGCCATTAGCGACTTTACAGCCACTGAGGTCACCTGTTGTTTTTTGTTACTCATCTTAACGTTCAATTTTTTTCTTTTTTAAATTGGCATCGCTAACCACAAGCGCATTCTTTCCAGTTTTTCGCCATTTTTTTCGTTCTTTTTATTTTTTTTTTTTTCACGGATTGTTCTATGGAAAGGATTCCCGAATTTTTAAACATCTTTTTTTTTATTTCTTTTTTCGCCTTTTCTTCTTTTTTCTTTTTCTTATTTCCAGTTTTGTTTCACTTTTTCGTTACTAGTTTTTTTTTTCCTTTTTATCTTATTTCTCGTTTTATTCCCCGTAATATTCTTTCTTTAAAGTGTCAGCCTTCTCGTCTCTTTTATTTTTCTTTCTTTCTTTATTTCTTTCTTTTTTCTTTCTTTCTTTCTTTCGTTCTTTCTTTTTTCTTTCCTTCCTTTCTTTCTCTAAAGTGTCGTCCTTATCTCCTTTTCTTCTTTCTTTATTTCTTCCTTTAAAGGTTTAACCTTTTCGTTTTTTACATATTTTTCTTTCTTACTTTCTTTCTTTCTTTCTTTCTTTCTTTCTTAAAAGTGTCAGCACTACTTTCTTATTTTTTTTACTCTTCTTTTTTCTTTCTTTCTTTCTTTCTTTCTTTCTTTCTTTTCTTTCTTTTTTCTTTCTTTCAAATTCTCCCTTCTGGCTTCACTTCTTTCATTTGTTCTTTATTTGCTTGCTTTATTCATAATGGTATATTTTTTTCCGTTTTTCTGTCATGTCCGACAAGATAAAATATACAATAAATAAAAAGAAAAATTCTGAATGTTTTTTTTTCTTTTTCTCACACCCTGGGTATCTTCAGGTATCGACGTCTTTTGTGGCCCTCTGGCTTTCAACAATTTCATCTTTTCTCTCACTCTCTTTCCTCCTTTTTCTCTCCCATGACGATTAACAATATATTTCACGACGAAAAGAATCTGGACGTTTTTTTTTTTGAGCTGATTCATATCTATTATTTATTACAACCTTTTCGGACTATTCTACGTTGCGAGGCCATGCATGAATAACCGTCTCCACTGTAGAAAGCACATTGCTCCAATGACTAAAAGAAAAGAAAAAAAAAAAAAAACCCCCCCACCAAACTACGCTATTTGGTTAAATATTAGACCTGTGGGTTTATTTGATAATCTGCTACTTTTAGCAACGAGTATTCAGCAAACATTTACTGTATTTATTGTCTTCCTGTTCTTTTGAACAGGAGTAGAGGTTTATCCCTTGTTTCCTGTTTAGGGTTGGGCTTCCGGTTCCTTGTAAAGTCTACTTTAATATTGTACTTGTAATATCTTTGCCTAAATACTGACATTTTATTTACTAATTCTTTACTTTTTTTCATAATAGGAGCAGATGATAGTTTTGTCTAACATCTGGTTTGCCCTCCTCTCCGGTCTTTTGAAGAAGAATGGAGGTTTACTATTTACATTATTCGGACTATTGTCCTCATTTTCGTCGCCATATTTATTACAACATTTCGGCCTTTGTACGCTCTGGCCTTCTTCAGGTGGTTGGAATGTCGAACTGAACCCTTTATTTCGCTTACTGCCATGTTTAATGGATATCAGTTGTCCGTTATCTCCTATTAATTCCCGCTCCCCAATATAGACAGATACTGAATAGATGTTTATCCGTTGTTTTCTAATTTGAATTGGGGTTCTAGTTACTTCTAAAATCTACTTCAACCCTATACTTTCGCTTTGAATTTTAAATGTTATTAAGTATTATTTTTTTCCTTCAGTAGGAGAAAATAGTTTAAACTATTTAAATTGTTAGGACTGTTTTCCTCTATTTTATTACAATATTCAGTTTCGGCCGTTGTACGATCCGGCCTTCTTCACGTGATATTAATTGAAATTTCGAGTCCACAATGGCAGATTGTGTCTTGTTTGGGATCAACTGATTAAGAAAAGAAAAGAAAAAAAAAGTATTTTACGTTATTATTGAACCAAGACTCAAGAGCCACTTGATATAATGTGTTACTTAATGGTGTTGGACATAAGAATGGTAGATTACGGAGGTATGTATGATAAATATCGATTGACTTAAAACTATTTGTGGTTGAGAATGTAGTCTTCGGGAAAGCACCCTCTCGGGATTTTGCTCCACAGAACCGCAGCTCTTGTGAGGATGCATTCCGAATGGAATTTTAGTCTTACTAATAGAATAATAAGGGAATGACGATTGTACATGGCATGGCAGCTCGTCAGTACATATATCATTGAAATCGGGATGTTGTAACGATAGGCTCGTAACATTGTTTCTGTGAGAAAGGGGTTTCCGGTAAAGAAATAATTCATCGCCTACATAGATAGGTAAATCCTTTAATAGCGTTGGCAGTAGATTAACGATTTCAAATTTCTACTGAGACTATTTATTTTCATTCTGTACATTTGATTTTGACAATGGATTAAATAGAATTGTACACAGGACACTGTAGCTTTGTTTGGTATGAGTCTAGAAGAAAAACTCTGTGTGTTCAAAAATGAAATTATGAACATGAAATCCACTCCGATGTTACCTAAGAACAATCACAACAATGCAGATGTTGCAGAAATTAAAGAAGTTACAGAAGCGTGGCCGAATAATTTGAACTTCTGATTTCCGATTACGAGGTCCAAGGTCGTTATCTCACCATGGTCGAATTTTCAGGACGATGACGTCTTGTAATTGTCCTGGGAATGCTATCTCGGCGTGAGGCACTGATTAGAAGTGCCTCACGTTAGGATTGATCCAAGCTTGTGATTGAAGTTTGTTAGCCGGAAGTATATGCTAACACGAAATCGCAAGTCATCGTGACTGAGCGTGTACTGGTTTGGTTCAAACTGTTGATCGATCGCTTCTAGAAACAATAATCAAGGTCCACTCAATAAGTTTCAGGTGAGCGCTGTAGCTGTTGAACAAATGCAAACGTGATCGGGCATGCGTCTACCACAGGGATCAGCTGTATCCAGTACATCTCTATTATTAGGAAGAAGAAACTGTACAGAGGTATTTTTTGAACGCATAGAGAACTTAGTCTTCTGTTAGTACCGTGGAGATTTTGCACAACCCACAAAATATGCTTTATTAGCTTATTAACGCCGGCAGTCAAGTACATCTATAATTATTGAAATTAAAATAAATATACGGTATAAATTATAGGTTTTGGAAAGCATTCGATATTAACAACTTAGCAGGCATAGACGTGTATACACGTTTTTACCAAAAGTGTCTTTTTCAGTTTTTTCTTTCTTTACCGTTCCAATTTCGCTCATGACTTTCGCGTCCTAGGTAATATTTCCGATAATATAGACAAGGCCATCTCCCTACACCCGTTTGCAAACATATGTGTGTTCAGTGACGTTAATGCACACCATACCAAGTGGCTTAAATACTATTCACTGACTTTGCTGACATCCAAACGTCTCTTTGTCTCTACTCGTAACGAGTGCAAGCGTGTCCTCAATGAAACGAAGTTACTGTTTGCTGATAGAATGAAACGACATATAGCAGCAGTTGGATTCTAGAAATTATTGGCATCTCCACAAGTGTCTGTTGAACAACAGTAAGTACCCAGTCCCTCTTCCATTCAATTACAAGTTCTGACATCTAAAGCAGATAGTAGAATGCTTTGCTCGTAAGTTCTCTTCCAACTCAAGACTCAACTCATTTGTAGTAGCCACACCAGAATTCTCCCTTTGAAATCTACTGAATGATATGCACATAACCCCGTCACTGGTTTCGGGCATCATTTCTAAATTAAATTCCCGGAAGCGGAAGTAACGGAATCCCAGCCGTTATCCTAAAGTAATGTGCTCCTGAGCTAATTCCAGTTCTCTCCAAAATTTACAGATATTGACTCGCTGATTCCTGCCTGTCAGCTTGTTGAAATTCTCCTTTGGGGTTCCAGTTTTCAAGAACTCTGGGGATCCTATTGACCTCTCTAACTGTCGCCCTATTAGTCTCCTTTAACTTTTCAGAAAAATAGTCGCGGATTTAACCAATGATAAAGTGGTTAAGCACCTTACCGTTCACAACTTACTCTCTGACAAACAATATGCATTTCGTTTTGCACGGTCTACCGCTGACGTGCTTACGGCCATCCCTGAACATGTATATCAAGCTCTTGATAATAAGGGCAAAGCTCGACCTGTGGATCTAGATATCTGGAAGGTGTTTAACAGGGTTTGGCATGCTTATCTTCTACGTAAGCTCCTCTATTACAGGACGATTATTTGATTTAATCCAATCATTGCTATCAAATCATGAAATGAAAGTCGCTTTGAACGGGATCGCTTACAGATTCATTCACACAAACGCGGTTTTCTCCGAAAGCTCTATACTGGGCCTTGCGCTGTTTTCGTAGATGACACCAGAATTTACTCCAGTCTCAATAGTAAATCCGTCAGAGATGACAAAGTTAACCTGGTCGCTGCTCTTGAAAACTACCTCAAATCAGTGGTTAACTGGGGCAGGAAATGGCTAGTAAATTTTAATGCCTCCAAAACGCAACTCCTCTCATTTAAACACCATTGGGAAACTTCCCTGCCCATCATCACCATGGCTGATGCTCGAATCCTGCAGAGTGTATTATTGCGCCTTCTTGGTCACACGTTTTCAACTGACTTGAAGTGGAGCAACTACACTGTATCAATAGCTGCATCTATTGCAAGGAAAGTTGGGACTGTGTCGTTCAAGGTTTTCCTTGTCAGAGTCCATCTTGAACATTTACAAATCTACCATTAAATCGTGCATTGAATACTGTTGCTTTATTTGATCTGGTGCTTCTGCTGTTCGTCTTGAGGTTCTTGACAAAATCGAAAGAAGGATATTCGATGTAAATGATCCTTACTTGGCATTTCGACTTCCTCAAAGACGTGACGTGGCTTCCTCTGTGTTTTCTACAAATATTTTCATGGCAACTTCTTTGACGAGCTTTCTTCCATGGAGCTTCGACTACATGAATTTAAGCGTTCTCCTAGATTTGGCATCTAGGTCCCATCAGCCACTTCTACTCCAACAATTTATTTTCTGGCACTTTCCGCCTATGGTACTCTGTTCCATTTACTTGCTTCCCTGAGAACTACAATCTTCAAAATATAAATGTAACGCAAATCGCCATCTTCTACCGTCTTGAATCTTGTTCTAAAGAGAAGTAATGGCGTGTTATTCATGAACTTTTGTCTTGAAAATCGTGAGACCGAAACAGGAGACCAGAAACTTTTCATCTTTGAGAAAGGGGTTAAAGTGTGAACAAGGACATGGAAATGCTATTCAATTCTATCAATGCTGGGAAGTAAGTCCTGAGCAACACCAACCAAGATACAGTATCAATAATCTACTTTCTTCTGAACTGATTGTTGTCAAGGTAGAGCTTGGTAGGTGGAGTCAGGTTCTTTATGGAATGGTACAAGGAAGCAATCATTTTTGCGGCATCTTCGGTGATGGATCGTATCTACGACCCCACTTAAGATTTGGTGTGAACCTGAGTCCCGTTCTGCTTACGGTCAAATCACGCTGAAACACCGGTTCTCGTTCGATCACCGAAGTTAAGCATCGTAGAGCCAGGTCAATACTTAGATGGGGGACCGCTTGGGAACACCTGGTACTGTAAGCCCCCAAAGTTCAACCCTTACCGCACAGTCGGTGGGGGGGTGTAAACGGTAGTGTCAGAGCTATGCCGCCCGGAACTTCGTTCCTGGTAGGGCCACCCAAGGCGGACAGGTCTGACACACACGCCGGCTAACAAGGGCTCTGGTGAAAATCCAAGGAGCGTCTGCATCGGCAACCGGCGGCTTCTGGTCGTTCCTGTCTCTGCGTCTGTGGGAATCCCGCGGCAAGCAACAACGTTATTCGAGTAGGCCTGGATACCCTACTTCTGTAATTTATCCCAAGAATCTTCTTCTCATAACAGGAAGAAGCCGGCTCAATCCGCCCAGGGTGAATGCCGCATCAGTCAGTCAGTCAGTGAGTCCCGTTCTGGCCAAGGGGCATCATTGACAATTCAACCATTGATAATATTTACTTGATAATGACAATGCTTTTGAAGCTGTGCCCTTTTCCAGATTAATAATAACTGACCTAAACTGAGAATTCCTACTAAATTAAGACTCTACTTCCAACAGGAATCGAACTTCTATCCCGTTTCTCTTTCTTTACAACTTTGTCCACGGAGGTCATG
This sequence comes from Acanthosepion pharaonis, assembly GCA_903632075.3. Lineage (NCBI taxonomy): Eukaryota > Metazoa > Mollusca > Cephalopoda > Sepiida > Sepiidae > Acanthosepion > Acanthosepion pharaonis. The sequence goes on along the minus strand of CAHIKZ030003327.1, from coordinate 1,402,342 downwards.
TTGACAGATCAATAACTGAATTACCTATTTAAGGAATGTACATTTCTCGTTCGTATATAGGTTCGATTCCTGTAAGAAGCTGATTTTTTCTTTAATAGGATTTCTCAATCTAGGCCGGTTGTTATACGGGGGGTGGGGGAGGCGGATTAATATTATCTCACTATTTTTTTCACGTTTTAGTTATAACTTCGCCGAACAGCAAGATGGAGTAACTCCTTATTATGCTTTCGCAATAAGGGACTACCTTAACGAAACCTTACCACAGCATTGGTTCGGAAGAAGAGACAGCATCGAATTGTCACCACGGTCACCTGAACTAATACCAATGGATTTCATTTTTGGAGGGAATTGCAGTAAAGAAAAAAATTTATGAAAGAAATCCCTACACGATGGATGATTTAAAAGAGTGCATCTCAGAAATATTTATTGAAATTGATGCAGATCAGGATTTGTGTAGTGATGTGTGTCATTGCGTTCTGGGGAGGCTTGAAAAATTTTGCAATGCTGAAGGTAGACATTTTGAGCACTTGAGATATTAAACTGTGCTAAAAAATGGAAGTAAAGTGCTAAGCAAATGTACATAAACCTTTTTGAACAAATATTATTGTAACGAATAAATCTAAATGTAATAAAATGCTTGTTAAAAATGTAAAGTACATACCTACTAAGTGAATGCATAGTTTTGGCCCACCCTGTAACTTTCACTGTTTAAGAAGATTGAAACAAAGCTGTCAACTCAAATATGCGTACCCGTTTAAAATAAAGTTTTTAGTAATAAGAAATAAAGTTAGATAAAAACTCCACTCATAAATGACTCTATAATAAGAAACGCCTGTTTCAGATTTGTCAAATAGGTGGCTTACTGGATCCTGTCTCTTTCTCTCTATGTATTTCTACATGAAATAAAACTCAACGAACTGTACAGAATTTTGACTCAGTTGGAGTATAGCCTGAAGGGGAAATAGTGGAAGCGTTAAAGACATAAATTACTATTTTCTTTTCTATTTAACAGGTTTCTGTTTCTATCCGAAACTCTCAAAACCAAACTGAATCCAATTTTCTTCAAAATAAACTGATGATAATATATATCTTATGCCTAATTTGTTTTTGTCAAAATTTTCAATTTTACTTCTCGCCATCTCTCTTTTTCGTGGACAAAAATACAACCGGACTTAGAATATTACCCTTTCGTCAACTATCTTTCATTTATTACTAATATATATTTTATTTTGATTTAAATGCTTTTCATTCAGTAGTATTATCATTGGTATAGTCTTGTACTAATAGTATTATCGTCAATATACACGTGACGTTAACACAACCAATAAAACAAACAACATGGATTTTAAAATATGAAATCAACCGCCGAAACTTTCCATTCTCAGAATTTCTGCTGAAGCTAAATAAATAGCGAGACATGTCAAATTTATGAAAATTTTCTTTTTCTTCCTTATTCAATAAATATATAAATATGTATTACTTTATGGTTGTGTTTTTTTCGTAGTAATTCCGCCTTCGTACATATTTCGTTGAACAATTCTAACAATGTATTTTTGTTTACTACTTCAAAAAATTGATCAAAAATAAAACCAAATATATCGCAGACCAACATTATTGATGAATTAAGTGACACGTAGCTGCTACTGCAAAAAGTGTTTATAAATGATGGAAGACATTTAAAAAAAAAAACCCAAAACCCCAAGGAAAACGAAGAATTCAAACTTTAATAAAATTAATTAGTAAGAATGCCAACATGTACTAGCCGTATTTGAAAATAAAAATACATGTACTTTCAGTAACTTTTATACCATCTACATGTGTTTACACGTCAATTATTCAAGGAGTTTAACAAAAAATGGCTCGCAGTTCGTACGAAAATGCGAATAAGCAACAAAATGTTGGGGCAATATTTATATTTATTAAGTCGGGAAAAGAGGTTACTTTTACGGACACAAGAAAAACACAATAAAAGTATCACGTCAGGTTTGTTCAACGAAACAGACACACACACACACACACACATATTATATATATATATATATATATATATATATATATATATATATATATATATATATATATATACACTTTTAAGTTATGCTAAATTGATGTTATTGAGTGTTAAAAGATTTTTTAGAAGTAGAAAGGCGGTAATGCGAATTCCAACCGCGCTCACCAGCGGAGACTCGGAATAAACGCTCCTATTCAAAACGACACTAAAAAAAAACACAACTCAAAACATAAAGAAAAACTAACAACAAAAAAAAATAAAAAAAAAAAAAAAAAAAATAAAAAAATAAAAAAAAAAATAAAAAACCCTTGAAAATGGCTAAAGAAGTGACCGAACGCGGTTGGGACAATGAAAATTATGGAAAATGTCCGTTCTCTTTTATTCCTACAAAACGGGGAAAAAAATAAGGATACTGGAAAAACTAAATAAAAAAATGAATTAAACCTTCCTTGTCTGTTGTATTCAATGAAATGTGTTTAAAAGAAAGGATGCTGCTCAAATATACATTAATATATATATATATATATATATATATATATATATATATATATGTGTGTGTGTGTGTGTGTGTGTGTGTGTGTGTGTGTGTGCGAGAGAGAGATTTAAATACAGATTAACATAAATATTCTCTTAGTTTTCTCGAGGAATCACTTTCATGTACACCGCTAAGAATAACATTTCCGCATTTTTTCAAAAGAAGAAAAGAAGGAAAGAAGCGGCATCGTGGCGACATGTTTTTGCTTTTTGTTTCAGTTTCCCGGGTGACATTGTAGAGAAGAGTGATGAATTGAGTGTTTTTAGGAAAATATTCGGTGGCAAATTTCCAAGATTCCACGTTGATGCCCAATTCTGCTAATTGACTCCAGGGCAAAGTTCTTCGGCACCATTTTTCTCGACAATTTCTATTTGAGAACATATGAGAATTCTTTTTAAAACACATTCCTATGCATGGACGCCAGTAAACCTGTGTACACACAAACATACACACACACATCTAAATATATGTGGTTGTGTGTCTACAGAGAAAGACAGAGTTTAGTGTGATGCTATGTCAAATATAAAAGAAAAATCGAGTTAAAACAATAACCTACAGAGATTATGTCGGCTTTAATAAATTACTTGCTTTAATTTGCGCGCGAATATTAAATCCTTCTACCAACCATATTCATTTTCAAAATATTTGCGCTTAAATTGAGTGCGTTATCAAAGTGTATATTAGCACACATGTCTATATTGATGAAATTAACGGATTATTATATTTTGTTAACCCAACATCAGTTCTTTTTTAATCTTTTCAATCCCAAGTAAGGCAATAAAGCCACTAAGACATGGGATGGTTACTGAGCGTGAGAGAATATGACAAATATATATTATTAAGGAGTGAAGAGAATAATAGACTAAGAATTAAGAAGACAGAAGATGCAATTGATATTGCATTTATTTTTTTGAAGATCAAATTTGACAGTGATGCAAGAAGCCGGAAGAGATTTCCACAAGCGAGAAGAGCTATAGAAAAAACTATTAGCAGAGAACTTAAGGATAAATCTAGCCATTTCAGGTGTAAGATGATGAGAACTGCCGCTAATTTAATACAACATTTAAATTAATAAAGTTTAGGTAAATAGAGGAAAGTTCATCAGAGAAATTACCATCAAAGACTTTATAGAAAAAGTACGGGGAATCTACGTTACAGCGCTGAGAAAGTGACTGAAGCCGTAATGTTTGGTTTGGACTAATAATATTGCAAATCCTTCTGTGGATTTTTCAAGAATCTCTAAATATATATCAGGGGCACCTGATCAGATGTGGTAGCAACATTGAAAGCAATTGCACTAAAATTTACGTGTACCGGCCTAGAGATCGAAACTCTTTTCTGTAGTTCAATTTTGCGCAACTGGTAAATTTATTCAGTGGGGTTTAATCCCGAGTGACAAAGGTTCTCCAGACAAGACACTTGTGTTTCTCTGTAGTTTTCTTGTTTTGAAATCACAATTCGTTAGATGGATGCACACTCAAACACAACAACACAACTCTCATCCTCTCAACAGCGTTCATCTCTAGTCTCACAGCTAACGGGAAAAGAACCCGGATGTGACCAGTGTTGACAAATATGTCCGCACGCGATTTGTGGCCTCTTCCGCGTCCGTACTCACGCGCCTTCGCCAAACTGACTTCATGATATCCTGATTACAGACACGACAGCTTGGAGCAAAGCTCTTTCGTCGAGTGCTTGTTCGAAGTGTGACTGGTTCTTGCTCCTCTCCTTCGTCCCCATGTGATTTTTCCTGCGTGTGATCATCTGACATATCCACGCTCACGTGGATTTCATACTTACTTTCGCACATATCATCTTCACTACTTTTTGAACATCATAAACTTAGGGAAAACGAATGTCCCTGACATGGCGGGGCATTCCGTCCACCAAGACGGTTTGAGGACTAGCAAGTCCAGTAATTCTTCCCTTTCCAAAAGCTGTTATACACCGGTTGTGGGGGAAGACCTTTACTCACACAGTGCTACACACCCTTTACACGTTGTGGCTCACTTCAAACATCGTTGGATGCACTGAATCAATCACATTAAGCCGAATCTCATATCTGCAGACATGATTTGCGGCTTCAGTCAATGATGAGGTGTCATCTTTGGTGAGGGGGATTACATTGTACCAGCCGGTGGCCTCTTGAGTAGTACATTTCATCCTTGCTGCAATCCTGTTCAGACTTCTGTAACATCGCCCCGTAATTTCGTTTTCTGCTGGGACCTGCGCGTATCAAAATCGCAAATGCACATCCCATCCGTAGGCAAAGGTTCAGAACTCCCTGCTGCGGAACATGTGGTCATTGTCTGTAAGTATGCTTTTTGGTCCACAGCTGGCGTTGCTCTGGACTAAAGATCGATCGAGAGCAGCCAGAATCAATAAGAGCTGAGCACCAATCCCCGTTGATCAATATGTTGACTGCAGGCAGCGCCGCATTTGTGTCTAGTCGAGGAATGAAACTGGTTCTGATGTCCGTTTCCCTGATCCGTTTCCTGGATATTTCCGTGATATAGGCGCAGCTTGTCACAGCGATAGCACCGTATAGTGTTGTCTCATCTCCCACTGTGCCCAGTCCGTCGACTCAAGCACTATCTAGCCAAGTGATTAGTCCTATCACATCTGTGGCAGACGATATCGCTCTGCGTATCATTGTCAGAAGTCAAATTTGTACCCAGTTTCTCATGCTTGGAGGCTGCCACAATCAATTCCATCACCTATATATAATCTTTCAGTATAGCTCTAGCTCGATCTAGTAGCTGGTTGACATCGAGTCAATGCATGCGAGATGAAGCATGGAGTAGCCTCCTGACATGCTCAGCCAACCCTGCTACAAATGCGCAAGCAAGTCCCCGACACAAGGTTGACAGTGTGCAGTGATATGCCAAGTCCACACCCATAGACTCGTTTGCATTCCAGCACCAATCTACAATCAGTTCATATGCTTCGAATGAATCTGTGGTAAAGGCAATAAACAGGCCAGTTGGGCAGCGTCTTTGAGAACAAGATCACCATGAAGCAATTCACGCCGTCAAATTTTTGGTAATGCCATCCCGTAGTGCTTTGCATTCGCGCCGGAAGTACCAATACGAAAATCTCAGAGTGTCTGAAGACAGTGCAGATTATTCCGAAAGAATTGGATGATATATCCAGTCAATATCATGGTGTTTAGCGTGATCACTTGTGATGGCATAATTATGCCTCCATTCATCTTCCGACATGTCAGACTGAACAAGGAGGCCTACGTCAATTGCTTTGAGAAGATAGGGCTGACCCAGGTCTAGAGGGCGTTTGTTGGAAGACCCTATGTCTGGCAATGGGACTCTACACCATGCCACACAATCAGGAGAACGTACTTATGGCTGTCAGACATTTACTCTGTCCATTTCACCCCTAACATCTGGTCACCTAACTTCCAGGGCGCAACCTCCTTTATTATAATGTATGAAACGCAGTTGAGTGAGAGACCAATAAAATTCTTTTTAACACCAAAGTTGGTGAAGGTAAGGAATATGGCAGCCCTCACCAACGAGGAGACCGTTCCGGAGAGTTACAACCTCTTCCGAACTCATTCTGGAGGCCATGGTTGAAGCCAATTTTATTGAATAAATTTACTTTTTACTATTTCTGAATATTTTCGTATAAATTTGGTAAATATATCTGTAAAAATGAGATGTCAGTGTTATTTTCATTTTTGCAGAATTTAGACAACAATTTATTACCTGTACACAGACGCAGACACACAAACACATAAACAAATACAAGCACGCACACAAAAACACATATATATGATTTTAGAATTTATAGTTAATAATATTGATATTCTGCAAAAAGGATTTTGCATTCTCTAAACACTCGAAATTAATTTTGAATAAAAATTAATTTTGACATAAGTGATTAACTCGTTTGTATTCATCATTGTAGAAAAACATATATGCAAGTGAAAAACGCCTAAGTCGAATATGTTATTTGAAATTTGATTGTGCAGCACTGATTTGCATATGAATATCCGGCATAGTGTAAGGTTAGAATTCCCACAATTTTAAAAACATAAGATATGCAGATGACATAGGATTAATAGCAGGCACAAAAAGAAAACTACATGCATTCCTACAAATAGCAGTGAAGGAAAGCGAGAAAGCAATATCTAAACCTCGATTGTAAAAGGACCGAATGCATGGCTGTAAGCTAAACAATTCAAAGATGCGAACTATGAACTGAAGACATCAGAATTAAGTAAGTGCAAAAATTTAGATATCTAGGAAGTGTATTATTTACATTATTTACATTGTTTGAACTGTGGTCCTTCTTTTTATTGCCATATACACCACGTTTTGGTCGTTGTAGACTCCAGCCTTCCTCGTGGGATTGGAATTTCGAACTGAAACCTTTATTACATCCACCGGGTAGATTGTTCTACTTTCACATGCCATGCCTCTTCCGGATGTGTCCATTATCTCCCATTAACTAAACCGGTGATTGCAATACGTGGCTACTTCAGTGGGGACAATAACTTAGAGAGTTTAGTTAAAGGGAGATAATTGAAACATCCGGAAGAGACATGACACGTAAAACTAGAACAATCTACCCCGGTGAACGAAATAAAGGGTTCAATTTGAAATTCCACTTACTTGAAGAAGGACGGAATATGCAACAGCCGAAATGTGAATATGGCAATAAAGATGAGAACAACAGTTCGAACAATGTAAATAATGTAAATAATTACAATACCTCATCACAGTAATATAATCAGATCTAAGAAATGTTTTAGCAGAAAACGGTAAATGTGACACCGAAATCCGAAGTTAAATTAGAATGGCCAAAATAATTTACAAAGGCATAGAAAAGGAAGAACGGAAAAATATTATTTAAAACAGAGAAAAGAGCGCTGAACTCTTATGTAATATTGGTCCTCAAATAAGGCAATGAATGCTGGAGAATGTCATCAACGATGGAGAAGTGACTTGAAACAAAACAAATGTGAGTACACGTGGATGACAAAACAACAGGTGATTAACGCTGGAAGTTTTAAAGAAAATAAGAAAAAAGAAAATGTGAATTTCTTGAGCACATAATGAGGAAAAAAGGTTTGGCAAATTTGACACTAACAGGAAAGCAAAAGAGAGAGGGAAAAAAAACTGAATAAACTACCCAGTGCGATCGTGTGTGAATGGCTCACAGAAGAGACATTTGGGAACTTTGCTGAGAGTTGCAAAGCACAGTAATTTGTGGAGGGCCATGGCCGTGCATGTCGTGACAAGAAACGCTCGTAATTTGGCAAAACTCGAGACGAAGCTTCGAAAATATCTCCAGGGTTCTAAACAGGAAAAATGGCTACGTCATTTAGAAGAGAGGATGTACAATTAACATCCTCCCTGTCAAAACGGCGATTAATAAAACTTGTATGCAGAAAGAAATGTGGCAGGAGGTGGGTGAGAGCAAAAAATGGCACCTAAGAGGATTCCTCTTCTTCTTCTTCTTCTTCTTCTTCTTCTTCTTCTTCATTTTACGACTGCCATCAGCCCAAAGTATATGGAAAGGTGGAGCCAGTGTCAGACTCTTTGCTTTGATTCTTCATGACGTCAGAATCACGCATGTCGCTATTTTCTGGAGCATCAAGATTTTGCCATTTTCACTAAGCTTCTTTCTCCACGACCAATTTTAACTTTTCTCCCTTTTTATATATATATATATATATATATATATATATATATATATATATATATATATATTATAGAAATAATACTACGACAAGCGTTATATCTTGGCCACCATATTTGATTTTTAAGAGAAACCACCCTTTGAACCGGTTTGGTTTCGACCACACAGTACAGGGAACGTCTATGACGCCTTTTGAAGAAGTGACATACACTGCGTCAGATCTCGAAACCCCATGTCTCCTCATATGTATTTTTGTATCCAAAACGTAAACCAATTACATTCTCACCAATCAATGATATATTACTTTCTAACCAATCAATAATATTTTAAGATATATATATATATATATATATATATATAACTAGACTCGTTTTCGAAAAACCCTCGAATTTTGATTTTCTAATCAAATCAATCTCGAGGAAAAAAAAGGTTTTAAAAAAGAAAGAGCTACAAACATGAACTTCTGCCGACAAAAAAATCGCACAGATGCAGGTCTGAAGCCCAAAGAAAAAACCCCGATACGAGTAACAACTAACTAACAAAAGAGCTCAATACAACCGTAGAGCAGACCTGGATACACCTAGTGAGCCAGACAAACCTACCTAGGTTTCACCTAAACGGATCGTCAGGAAAGTTTGGCTTTCCCTGACGATCCGTTTAGGTGAAACCTAAACAGGTTTGTCTGGTTTAGGTGTATCATATATATATATATATATATATATATATATATATATATATATATAAATTATATATTTTCTTAAACAAAAACGCCTGAGGAATATAACATTTTGTTATTTATTTGTTCTTTTGTCTTTAGAAATTTCCTTTTTTAAGCCTGGCTGTTTGAAGAAAATGTATTTCTCTAGCGCTTAAAGCTTGCCATTTTCAAAAGTCGAGGTTAACTTTCCATGGTACCGAGAACTAATTATATTGGTTATATTCATGTAGGAAATAAATCACTACTATAAAATGTCCCTCATACAAACACATAGAAGGCAAACAAAAATATAGAAAACACCGAAGTACAAATTAAAACTGCGAACAATTTCTGTATATATTCAGTCTCGACAAAACGTCTTTTTACTCACTATAAACAAACACACACACACACACATACATACATATATATATATATATATATATATATATATATATATATATATATATATAATTAGGACTCAATATAGTCTTATCAGACATTATAGTAATCGGAAATACATATAAATTTAGACCAAGAAGTTCTATAAAAGAAAATTGTAGTTCCAACAGGATACAAACCGTTAACTGATTTTACATCACATAAACAGTTTCTATAACCGAATTATGCCTTTACTATAGTAGGTAGGTTGGTGTCTGTTTTCTTCTGTCCAACATTATTTCTCATTTCTCTAAAACTTATTTGACTTGGATAACCGTATTTCAGTTCTTATCTCCCTTTTTGTTATTTTCTTTAAAAGCGAAATCGATGACATTTTACTATATAAATACTGTGCCTCCGACAGGAATTGATCTCTTCATAACCCGGTGACCACATCGCTCATGTGACTGATGGTGATAATGATGACTTTCTGAAAAGCAATACAAAGAAATGAAAACATGTTGAAGTCGAAGCAGTCGAAAATTTAACTTGGTGAATGTTAAAGAATGTGGAAGATCTCGCATACCAAGAATAATAAAATATTAAAATAATTTATACGAATATATAAGATTTTTTGTTAATGAAATATAGGTTAGTATAAATAGTATAACAAATATAGGTTAGTAAAGGTTAGTATCTTTGCTAACCTAAATAAAAGTTAGTATATAGGTTGTTATAGAAATATTGCTTACTATATAATATTAGTTAAATATTAATATTTTAGGCATATGGAAATATGTTGGCAAACAATATATGCATGTGGTGAGAAAAATGAAAGAGGAGTAGGACTGATATTAGATCAACAAATCAAGAAATGTGTATTGGGATACTGTCAACTATCTGAAAGAATTAATTTTATTAAACGGAAAGGAAAACATTTCAACATATTCATCATAGATGTGTATGAACCGAAAGTACTATCAACAATAGAAATTGAAATGTTTTACAGTACGTTGGACAACGGCTAGGCTCAATGGGAGTCGCAAGAAATTTACATTACAATTTCTCATGAAAGACATTAATGCCAAAATAGGCAATGAGATGGGGGAGTAGTTGGAAAATTTGAAGTAAGAACTCGTATTCAACGCGGAGTAAAATGGGCCAAGTGATGCCTAAATAGACATGGTTACGTCCAAGAGGAGAAGCGAAAAGACAAATCTGTATAAGCTATATAACTATCAAGATTCAGTGATGCAGGTCTACAGTGTAAGACATAGTCAAGTGCCGCCTGCGGGAGTGACCACATTCTAGTCATATATAAACTTAGGTTAAAACTATGGAAACCGAAGATAGCCAAAGCAACACCAAACCTGCAATAAGATAAAGTTTTGAATAACCTGAATGTGAAAGTGAAATATATGGATAGTGTTAAAAGCAAATACAATGAACAAAATTAGAAAGGAAACTCGAAGTGGGGCATATTAAAAGAATCTGCAGTAACATCAGTAATCGAGATCAACCCAAAGTAAACAAAAGAAACATAATGTATAGCATGAAAAAATGCCAGGTACGGCATTCTGCACAAAGAAATTAGGAACAAATGCAGGCAGGCTAAAGAGGAATGCCTCAACGAAAAATGTGCAGAAATAGAAAGAATGACGATCACAGATAAATCCGAAATGCATAAAAGTATAAGAAATCTCACAGCACAAAAAACCTGGTCATCAACAGAATGCATAAAATCCAAGGGCTGGACACTGAATATTAGAGAAAGAAAATTACTTCCGAGATGGAAGGAATATATATATATATAAACTCTTCTACCACGAAAGAGAACACAGAACAATACACAGAAATATTGAAAGAGCAGAGATATTTAAATCTGAAGTGAAAGCAGCCAAGAGCTAAATAGAATAGAAACAATGTAGAAGAACGAGACGGAATTGCTTGCAGCCTTTAATATATTGGCATTGAAATAATTACAGATATAATGAATGAAATCTACAACAGTGGAGATATACAGGAAAACCCTAAGTACATTCATTTACATAAGACTGCCTAAGAAGAGAGCTGCTAACGAATGTGAATTCCATTGGACTATTAACCTAATGTGCCATATTAAAAAAAGAATTATCATCCGAATTCTGATGAATAGGATGCGCTGCAGAATCAGACCAGAAATAGAACTAGTACAACGTGAGATCGTTAACGGCACTGGAGTAAGGAATTCGATATTTATGCTGAGAATGATACCAGAAAGAGAGATGAAAATACAGATGGATGTGAACCTGTGTTTGATAGATTATGCAAAATCGTTTGATAAAGTATGTCCCAAAGAACTGTTAGAAATGTTAGGTAATATTTGGGAAGGATATTAGAATAATCGAGAAATTATAATGGCAGTAAACCGAATTTATACAGATAGAAAATGAGTTCAGCGGATATAAGAAAATTAGAAAATGGTGTAAGACAAGGATGTGTCTTCTCACCGGACATTCAACCTATATAGCGAGCCCATTCTGAGAGAATTACATGTCCGACAGGATTTATTATTGACGGACACAGTGGCACAGTACTGATAGCAGATACAGAAAGAAAATTGCAAAAACTCCTACAGAATGTAATGAAGGAAAGCGTGAAAAAAGTACTAAACTCAAACTAAAAGAAGACACAATGTCTTGTGGTTAACAAAAGGATGAACCCAAAAGACGTTACACTTTGAAGATACCAAAATCAAAGAATTACAAAAAAATAAATTATCTGAGAAGTGTTCTAATAAAGAACGGAAAGAACGACACTGAAATCCGAAGAAGCATTGTGATAGCCAAAGATGCATTCCAAAAAAAAAAAAGAAAAAAAAAAAAACAAGCAGAAAATTATTAAAACAGAAGAACATCGTTAGAAATAAAGAAGAGAGTACTGAAATGTTAAGGGATATCACTCGTTCGTGTATGGTAGTGAATGCTAGACAATCACCGTGCAGATGAATACAAACCCTTAAGCAATAGATATGTCGTTCTACAGAAGGATTATGAGAATGCCATGGATCGAAATTTTGAGGAAATGGCGACGTTTTAAAGAAAATGGAAACAAAAAGTAAATTTATATCAGGAAGAGATAATTGCAATGAGGAAAGACGTCTTTGAAAATTTGATTAATCACAGATTAAAAGCATAAAATCGCGGAGAGCCATGGTAGTCGACGGTCTGTAGGAAAACGGTACAAAGAAGAAGATGAAGAAGGTAAAATATATATATTGGATTTGATTATTAATTGCATAATAATATCTATATTATTATACTTTCTTAGAGCGAACCATCCTTCTTAGATCTTTGTCGACTGACCCTACACAATGGCCGTTAAAGAACTTTATTAAATAACATATACCCTGTAAGTTGAGATAGATTAAAATAGCAACAACTAAAATGGATATCGCATGAAAATCAAAGATAAAATGACGTAATTAAGAATGTTGACATTCAACACCACATAAAAAAAAAAAAAAAAAAACCTTTAGAACAGAAGTAAACATCAAAATTGAAAAGAGTAATAAGGAACACCAGAAACTTATTTCACTGAAAAAAAATATTTTAATATAAATATTCTATAAATTTCCACCAAAATTAGCACTGGCGCCCCCGTCAATGAAGACCAAATGCGTCCACAGAAGGAAACCGTTATTATTAATATTAAAATTATAGCTTAAAGATATGTGTTTTTTATATTGCTTATATAAACATATGCCTGAACTTTTACGAACATCTGAAATTATTGGCTTGCATAATAAAAATCTGACAATCGTTATGTATGTCTGTATTACCGGAAACAGATAAAAAGGCTGGATCGATTTTGCGAAAAGTGTCTCCACAGTCTATTGGTATACGGTGACAAATCAAACTGAATGATGTTGATAGCCCTGAACGAAATTACTGAGGCTTCAGCAGAGATTGCGAAGGAGTGGTCAAGATCAATGACGACAGGATATCTCTGCTAGTTCTCTTTGGTGAATTGGCAGAAACGGAAATTGAGGTATACAGGCTGCATCAAGAACATACTAATGAAAATAAACATGGCTGCGGAAACCTCGCTCAAGATCTTTCATCCTGGAGGAAAATATTGCACAATGATAAGAGAAATTTAGAACAAAATCCTGTTGAGCAGGAAAAACTCAAGTGATATATTTGTTAGGGTCTTCAGATTAATTTTCATACGAATGACGACACTTAATTTGATATAAGATTTAATGAAAGTGGTCGCGTCTAAGATGGGCAGGCCTCAAAAATGATCAAAGACGCAACATACTGATAATTCGCCAAAGTATTAATGTAACAACTACTGCAAAAATTTCCCAAACTTGCTGCCTCAGCACATGTAAGACCCTGTTAGGAGGGAAAAGCCATATAAACTTTGTCTGTACACGAGAAAAAAACAAGGTTTGGCATTGCTTTTGAATCGAGTCGCTGTAAGTATATCTGTATTTGTCCTTTTTCTTTAAATTTTTCGCGTTGCTCTCATGTTCAAGGTATTTATTCTCAGCATCGATTCTTAGAACCATTTCACCGTTGATTCTTCACATAATCTAAAAGAAAACTGTTGAGAATATTTACCATATAGAAGAATAAATCTGACAGAATGGTTCACAAGATATACTCTACTAAAGTAAAAGAAATAAAACCATAAATAAAGAACAAAAACAAAGTAAAAATTGAAGGAAAAATACCAAAAAAAAAAAAAAGAAGGGAAAAAAATTTAGATAAAAAAAAAAAAAAATTTCATATATTGTAACCGTCAAAAATGATATTTGCAATGGAAACGCATTTAAAACTTCACTTGGGTGAGCCACTTGGCCTCGAACCCGTGAAATTGATCGACACATCGTAACCGGGTTTTCTTTTCTTTCTTTTTTTCTTTTTTTTACTTTGCCTCCGGTTCTTTACGAGCAATATCGGATGGAAGACAGGACGGTTGGTTGCGAACAGAGCCGAAGGCAAAGCTTTCAGTTTACTCTGGAAAATATATCAACGTTAAAGAGTTTGGGGTTAAAATGTAGAAAATATTTTAATTGCCTGATAAAAAAAAAAGAAAGCAAAAACTGAGTACAGAAAACGGAAATGAATCCCTCAATTAATATATGTGCGCGTGTTTATGTGCGTAAGAAAAAGAGAGAGATCGAGGAAGAGATAGACAGATGGACAGAGATTTGAACAGTTCATAAGCCGATCAAAAATCCTTCCACGGCAACGAAAAAAATTGATGCTTGTTAATTTGATCGTCGTACATATATATATATATATATAATATCGCAGTTCTATGCGTTAATAGTTCTGGCGTTAATAAAATATATATGCTCGATATATATATAATAGATCTGGAGCTATAAACTATATATATATATATATATATATATATATATATATATATATATACAGCAAGAGGTTACAGGGTAGGAATTAGGAAGAGAAACATTAGTATCTGGGGACAGTACATAGCGATTGATGTTTAAAACGCTAAAAGTTTTCTGGTGAAATCAGCACCTGAAGACGGCGTTGTGCATGAAACTCCGAGTCGTGCAATAGAAGTTACGGCTACATCTATCTAGCTAAACTGTAAATTGGTGAGATCTTCTTGCCAGTCTAGTATGGTGCTTAAAATCACTCATAGCGATGATCTCATCTGAACAATATATATATAATAAAAAAAAAAAAATACATATATATATATGGATATATAAACCGAGCCGCCAAATAGGACCAATAATATATATATATATATATATAGGAAAATAATCGGATCATATATGGCACCTTAAGCACGAATAGTACAGACAAGAGGTTACAAAGCGAAAAATGGAGGAACTTTCTTAGGAAGATTTAGAAATGTCATTAGTAACATGTCCGAGAAAGAAAAATGAGTCACTTTCTTGGGGACAGTACATAGCCATGCTGATGGACATGGGCTTTAAATTTTTGCAGAAATAGAAAGTCTTTAGTCCCAGTTGCGAATCTTGAGGTCAACATCAGCTGCCATTTTGACCGTTCCAAAACCTTATTTTCGCCAGGATTAAATGATAGTGTCCTCAAGATGAAACTGTTCGTTAATTTAATCTTCATTAAACAGCGTACATAAAGGATGGATCCTAGCTAAACGTTAGTAAAAAGGATGTAGACGTTTGGCTTCTTTGATAGGAACAACGGATCTAGTATGGTGAGATACCATTAAAAGAAGGCCTCACCCTCAAATATTTTCGAATGATCTCATCTGAACAATTATCATAAAAGGCTCTTTCCGCGATTATTTTAACCTAAAAAAAAAGGCACAGAGGCAACTTTGACGAAGATGGACTAATGACTGAAACCGAGCCGCCAGAAATCAGGACCAATTGAATGGGTCAAATTGATTCTTAAAAACTGGAACAACAGAAGATAACAAAGCAGAGAGGAATCAGGATGCAATAGCAGTTCGTGAGCATCGGATCATATATGGCACCGTCAGGTTTATGCTTTGTGGGATCATCATAGCACGGACGAATAGTAGACTTCTAGACATGCAAGAGATTCAAAGTTTGAAAAATTGCCATTTATAAACAAAGTGAACTTTATATATATATATATATATATATATATATGATTTATATATAAATGTCATCTAATTAGAGAACACATGTCCGAAAAAGGGCAATGGATATTTGATTTTCTTGGCAGGACCATTCACAGCCATGCTGATGGAAGACAAAAAGTGGGCCCTCTCAAAGTTTTTGGAGGACCAGTTGAAATAGACATAAAACCATCTTTAGTCCCCAGTTAGCGACAGAGTCTTTTCCCAGGGGTCTTTTGTAATAATGGAATGCATCAGCTGCCATTCCTCAATTTGACCTTGTCTGACTGATGAACCTTATTTTCTCTCCATATATATTAAATGATATATGTCCTCAGCGTAGATGCAAAGATGAGAGCTGATGTCGTTAATTTAATCTTCATTAAACAGCGTAGGATGAAGGATGGATCCCTCGGAGCTACCAACGTTAGTAAGAAAGGATGTAGACGTTTGGCCGTTCCCGATTTGATAGGAACGAACGGATCAGTTTAAAAAATGTGCCCAGAGAGAAAATTAAAACAATAAAGGGAGAAAATTAAAATATAGAATAACTTAAGGGAGGAGAAAAAACCAAAAATCAAGAATGCAATAAATAATTAATCAAAAGACCCTATCAAATATTTTCGAAAAGACTCCAACATTCGAAATAGAATTTGGTATAATTAACAGAAGCCGTACATTCTTGGGAGACGGGTACGATGGGATCAAGAAATCTGAATCTTCCATTTCCTTTTCGTTTTTTTTTGTTGTTTTTTTTTCATTTGTTAACCGTTTTACATTTCTACATTTTTAATATCTGTGTCACTTATCCACTTTGTTGGAAAAATTTCAAGCCAACATTTCCCATTCATATATAAATATATATCTGTGTGTATTGGAATCAAATACATATCACATATTGATAAGAAATATTAAAAAGAACAAATAGGAAACATTTATATATCTAACATATTTCGTTTTAATTAAAGCTTCACCAGAGAATAAGATATGGAGAAAAAGAAAGAAATGCTGGTATATTTATTTTTGTACAATTTGATTTTCAAACATTACCACCATTTTACTTTTTAAGGCGTATTCATGTGTATAACATGAATACGCCTTGAAAAGTGTATCATAATTTTATTTTGTCTATGCAGGATTATAAAATTCTCTTTGATTACGATTAGATCTTTGTGCCTATATGATAAAAATCAGGAGGTCTATGCAAGTAACATTTCGCTTAAAAAGCATGAAATTTGTTACGTCTGGTCGACTGTTTTCTTCAATGGCCAAGCGGTAATACGTACCGTGCTAAAAGGTGACTCCCTCTACACTGAGAGACATGGATTTTTTTTCTGCCGAATAGCAGAGGGGAAATTTTTCTTAAACATAAAACTCCAGGCTTGTACGTGAAAATAACTGAATATACTGTTTACTATATAAACGGAGAGATTACGCAAATACGATTATCCACAGATGTATGTGTGTGTGTGTGTGTGTGTGTGTGTGTGTGTGTGTGTGTGTGTGTGTGTGTGCAGTTCGGCAGCATATTCACTTTTTGGCATGTCTGATGAAATAAATTACAAACATTATGTCAGTTTATTTTTAGCACAATCCGTTCATATTCAGGGACATTTTTCCGTGTATTACAATGAAATGATGCAAGAAATACACTGTAACAGTGAAAATCACTTTTATTTCCCATAAAAGATGGAAAGTACCTGGGAAACAAAAGTAATTGTCACTGAAACAGTGCATTACTTGCAACATTTGATTGTAATACACGGAAAATATATGCGTATATGAACGGATTATGATAAAATAAGCAGATATAATTTATTTATTCACACACACACACACACACACACACACACACACACATATATATATATATATATATATATATATATATATATATATATATATATATTAAGGTAAGCTATATCTATGGCTAAAATGCCCAGTATCCGGGACACAATGTGTGTGCAGAAATAAAATTGGAAACTGAGGTCAAAATAAAGTGGTGGCAGTTTATTTCCTGTGTGAATGCAATCTTCAGTTCTGAAGATGAAACACAGTGCCATACGCAAAGGGCCGAAACCTATTAATTTCTTTCGTCTTTTTTTTTTGTTATTTTTACTTTGTGAAAGCTTCTCGGAAGACTACAATGTTAACAGCATCATATATCAGATCAATAGTTACATATCATTTATATGCTCATAATCATCCTCCTATGTCCATATAATATGCTTATTTATTAACACGATGCAGTGAGAGGCTCCTGCAGCTTGAAATAGGAGGAAATTTAATAATATATATATATATATATATATATATATATATATATATATATATACGTTTTCTTTTAGAAAAAGCAACAGAAATGCTCTATGTTTGCATAGTTCATAAAAAGTAGAGAATTATGGAAACCAATGTTGCGTCAAAGACAACAGCATCGACTGTCGGACTCGAGACCAAGACAACGGTTGCTTAGCAACATGCCAAATCGACATTTTTCATTTTACGGATGCGATTCATTACTCGAGTTCATTGGAAATGGAAGACATAAAAAAAAGAGATTAGAATTAAACTGTTTTGCTCGTAATTGAGGGAATAAATAGATTAAAATTATTTCCAAATTAATATATATATATATATATATATATATATATATATAAGTGAATAAATAAAAACAATTACGTCAGCTAGGATTTTTCTCTTTTCTTTTCTGCTAGAATCAAACTTTCTTTGATAAAAAATATATGCCTGCATTCAGTCTACGAATATTTCTTAAGAATCTTAGAAAACTGTACTTTAAAGTGTGCTATTTGCAGCGAAGTTCTCAAGGCATATATATATATATATATATATATATATATATATATATATATATATATATATACTCGTGTGTGTACCTCACTATTCTGTGCAACTGCAGATTTGATGCACGTATCAAACGGTATGCACAAATCCAAAATAGACTGTTGCAATATTTCAGACGGATAGTTTTATTAATTCATGCTTGCGACTGAAATGTGCAAAAACTCAGACTAGTATCATGTGACGAGGAAGAAATATAAATTTATTACTCGTATCAATTTTAGCTTTGTTCTTTTACATCAAACACTGTTTTTATTATTACCACTCTGCGATATCATATATATATATCTGCTTAAGTGGCACCATGCCACACAAGCTGGAGAACCCTGCCATTGTTGTCAGTCAAATTCCTGCAACCACATCCCCACTTATATCTGGCTACCTAACTCCCCAGACTGCAATTCCATTGATTATTATGTGCAGGGTTCAGTTGAGCGAGAGACCAACAGAAATCCTTGTAAGAAGATGAACTAAAAGGAAAAGGATTATGGAAGCATTCAATAATTTAGACAAAGAAGACACTATCCTAAATAGATGTACGGGATTCTGATGTCGGTCTGGCGACCGTCGTTGAAGCCAATGGCGATTTTATTTAATGAATTTACTCTTTACTCTAATTTTCTTAAATATATCTGTCAAATTATCAGAGTTATTTTCATTTTTGCGTCATTTAAATGACACTATATATATATATATATATATATATATATATATATATATATATATATATATATATATATATATATATTTTCAGATGTATCTTTTGGAAAATATTGATTTTCGGATTATTAAGGAGAAAAAACTGAGAATGTTCTCTTTCGTCTTTTTCGTCTTTTTGAATTGTTCAAACTTAGCTGTAAACTTTCTTTTTATCAGTTCAATATTATTAGTTTTTTTAATTTTTTAAGAACATTTTCGATTTTTGGACAGTTTCGCTCATCATTTTTTTCTCCATTTTTCTTCAAATCATTTTTTCTTTTACTATTTGATTTCGCGACTTTTCTTCATATTTCGGAAATCTGATGAATTATTTTTTTCATTTTTTTTAATCCTTTATTTTTTCTTCTCTTCTCACCTTGTTGATATTTCCGAATTTTTCTTTAGTGAGGTGAAAGACCAGATTGCAGCCTCTGTTATCAAAAATGCGTTGTGTCAATCGATTTGGCTGCGAGGACCTAAATGCTAATGTCTAATGCGGTTTTGGATTACGTAATTATTTCAAGCCAAAGACACACGTATGGCCAAAAATCTTTTGTAAAAAAAGCCAAATGCTAATATGCATGCATAACACAAAATTTCAGTTCTACACACACACACACACACACACACACACACACACACACACACACACACACACACACACACACACACACACACACCTAGGCTGTGTCAGAAATAACTGCCACATATCTGAAATATACCTTACTGTATTACCATTATGTGGGAGGAATTTTTGGGACGTATTTGTTGTAGACATTTCTCTCCTATATATATATATATATATATATATATATATATATATATATATATATATATATAGGCTGTTCCAATAACTTGGATCGAATTTAAATATGAATTAAGTTTAACCGTCTAATGATTTTTTCTTTTTCTTCTCGATTTAACAACTTAAGTCTTTGGCAATGTCAACTATAACAATTAAAAACCTGTTAATTTTATCGAAGCCTCTTACGAAAATGGACATTTAAACAGAAATGCATTTCTCGCGCTTCGCGATTTTTTGTTTAACTATTTCTGAGATCGATCACTTATCCTTGTGACTTCCACTGATTGACAGCATTTCTGTCTGCTGAACGCATGTGTCTCCGCTAAATAAATGGTTTAAAACATTAGGAAAGAATGTCAGATGAAATATGATGTCGGATAAAAAATATAGTTCTGTGCATCGAGAAATACGAAAGGAAAGTTGAACATTATAAGGTTAGCAAAGATTAAACTAGAGAAAAATATATAAAACAAATAAATCTTCACCCTAACCCATATCTGATGATTGGTCTCAATTTCCACTTTTAAATCTTTTAAAATATCACATCTATGCGATATATATATATATATATATATATAGTATTTACATTAGTCGGACTATTGTCCTCATCTTTGTCGCCATATTTGTCACAACGTTTCGGCCGTTGTACGCTCCGGCCTTCTTCAGGTGGTTGGAATTTCGAACTGAACCCTTTATTTCGATCGCTGGGGTAGACTGTTCTAATTCCACGTGCCATGTTTGATGGATGTCAGTTATCAGTTATCTCCTGCTAATTTTCCCTCTGAAAGTTCTCCACTGCCTTAACCAGGAATTGAACTCACCTTCTTTGGGTCTGTCACTGGATCTAACCAACGCCTTTATCCACTGTGCCATGTGTCCTGGGTATGAACTGCTGAGTATTATAAACCTAATGTTTTCAGCATCATTTTTACCAGTGCTCATATTGCAATTTTTTGCTGTTATCATTGCATGTCTTTACCAGAGTTCATATTGCAACTTTGTTATCATTGCTTTTCTCTGGCACTCCTTATTACTGGTTCCCATATTGTATTTATTTCTATGCTTGGTCGGCTCAGGAGATTTTTGTGGCCTAGCATATGTGCTGATTCCTTAAGTTTACGAATTTTCCAATGGTGTTCCCTGTCTATGATCTCAACATGATCCCACAGGGGGCGGTGATCTCCTTCTCTCTCCATATGTGGTCAGCCACGCCTGATTTTTCTACTTCCCCTCGCGTTACAGCTTTCTGGTGTTCTTGAAGCCTTACCTTGAGGGGGGCGGCCTGTCTCTCCTTTATATTCCTTTCCGCAGCTGCATGGGATAGCGTACACACAGTCTTTAGTCATGTTCCTCTCTATGGGGGGTCTCACTCGTGAGAGATACCTGCGAAGTGTTGTTACGCTTTTGAAGGTTGTCCTGATGTTATATGGACCGCAGATCCTTTGTATTTTCTCTGATAACCCCTTCACATAAGGCAGGCAGACTGTTTTCTGAGTGTTGTTGTCCTCCTCCTCCTCCTCCTCTTGTACCCGCCTATCCCAGTTTTGGGGGGCTGCTGCCATGTACCCAGGGTAGTTGTTGCGTTGTAGGGTACTACTTATACTGACCAATGCCTTATCTAACGTCTCTGGACATATATATCGAAATAAAAGTATAAAACTTAATATTACGAGATATATTAAAAACGGGCGAAGCAACCGGTTTCGACCCCGCTCTTCAGGCTTCAACGGGAGATTTAAAATTAAAATTAACACAGGAAAATGTACAATAAAAGGAGGTTGTGGGAGGAAAAAAAAATAAAATAACAAAAGGAACTAGAGACAAATGACAGCGAGCCCCAACAAACACTGACGTAATATTAAGTTTTATACTTTTATTTTCATAAAAACGACTGACATGTTACTTCGGGTAAGTTTCTTTATGTAATTTTTCTTGTGTTATAATTTTTTTTTTCTCTGGACATAAATTATGTAGAAATCGTCACAATGTTCTGTATATTCGAGCGATTTCGGCTATACATCTGGTCATTATCATGAATTAATTTATTTTTAGTTTTACCTGAATGACAATGGTTAAGAATATAATTAAAATCGCTCGGAT
>CAHIKZ030003327.1:1340000-1372500 GCA_903632075.3 Acanthosepion pharaonis | reverse complement strand
TTATCTTCGTTTATTACGCACCGTCAAATACGTTCTATAAAACGAAAAACATTTTAAATCATTTAAATTCCTTCTTTGAAATTAAATCATGGATCTATTTGCAAAATAGTGACATAAAGCTAATAAGAATTATAACATTAATTTCCATATATAAATAACCTTTTTACGCATTTTTAAAAATTATCACATTTTTTTCACTCATCGATTTATAAAGTCGCCATTGTATACGAAAAATATAAACAACACTGTTATGAAGTAGAGTTTCTAGAAAAAGACGTTGTCAGGTCAAAAGATGGTTGCTCGGCTACCATTCATTGTGGCGTTCTGGTTTGATTGTAGCATCACATTTATATACAATACTACACTTCCCTGAACCGAAATGTTGTTATGCCTTTCGTTGGTCCCTGAATTCTAATTATTCTTTGGAATCTAAATTGTTTTTCTTGGTGTGTATCTTGATTTCTCATAGAGGAAAGCTAGGTTTGAGTTTATTTTTCTCTTCCAAGTCCTCGTCAGATTTCTTCTATAGTGTTCAGTTTCATCACTGGATTACTGGATTACTGGATTCATTAGTCTCTTCCCACCAACACCACTTCACCTTCAGATTATTCGTCCGTTTCTATATCCTTGACTTTCCTTCTGTTTCTGAATTGGTCCTCATGGGAAAGTACGTTTTTCCTATTTCTCGTTAGTATTGCTGTATTGAGTCCTTTCTGTACTACAAATTTCGCCTTCTCTGGGTGAGATTATTTGTTCTTTTTATACTATACATTTTCACTTGTTGAAAATTATATTATTATGAGAGCTCTAATCTATCTACCCATTGATGCGGAGGGACTTTGTAGTCTGCCAGGAAGTGGAATTGTCCTATAGCTTAACGGTAATCTTGATAAGTAACTCTCTATATGCTTTTTGTCTCATTTTCACAATATGCACCATTCTTTCTGAGATTCCATTCGATTGTGGGTGATAAGGTGGTCTTTTATACAGAGCAAATCCAATTTAGTCACAAGTCTAAAATTTCCTTGAAAAATTCTGGCGCGTTATGTGAGACCAAATTTTTAAGCATCTCGTTCCTTGAAAATACTGTTCTTAATATTTGTTTTACAGTGGTAGCTTTTTTTGTCAACAACCTTAATTACTTATTCAAATAAAATTAAAAATAGCTGCACGGTTTTAATATGTGTATGATCTATGTGTACCCGAGTCCATGGTTTTATTTTTCTTTAGGCTGGTAAACGCTAGTGATATGCCACCCAGTGGCAGATTGGTGGCTTGCGTGTAGGGATATTGATATGAAGTAGAGTACTCTCTGGAATAGACGTTGTTAGGTCAACAGATGGTAACTCGACATAATTCATTGGAATTCCTAAAAGTAATGCTTACTTTTACTTAAAAGAGAATGAAAATAACGTTTTATTTACACACTGTAGAGGATTTCTTTTTATCAATTCACCCCAAGCAAGAGAATAAAGCCACAAAGACGCAATGGAGTTACTGAGTGGTAAAGAATATGAGTGAAAAACTACTGTTAGGACATTAAAAGAGCAAGAATTAATAAGACTGAATATAACGATTGGTATTACATTTAAATTTTTAAATTTCAAAGTTGGCTGGGAAAACATGAAGTCGGAAGAGTGTTACACAAGCGTGAAGTACAATAGAAGCTAGTGTTAGCAGAGAACTCACGGTTAGATTTAGCCATTCTAACTGTAAAATGATGAGACCTTACCAGTAATCTACTACTGCGCTTAAATTTTAAAAAAAAGTTACCAGAGAAGAAAGGTCATCAAAACATTTACCATGGAAGTATTCATAGAAAAGGCACAGGGAAGCTACGTTAAGGCGGTGGAAAAGAGGCTGAAGCCGAGATGCCAGGTCAAGACCAATAACATTGCAGATTCTTCTTTGGATTTGATCAAAAATTTCTAAATATATCGCAGAAGCACCAGCTCAGATGTGGCAGCAATATTGAAAGCAAGGACGAAAGGTAGACGTATAAATATATAAGATAGATTCTAACGAGATCAACTGTCTAGCACGACATAGTGAACCTATATTTTAGCTGCAGGCTTAGCATTTAATCCACTACACACTTTCCACTTTGTATCAGCTGAAGACATTAGTTTGAGAAGGCGCAGTACGTTACTCGCCTGAAGCTTAGCATCAATTATATTTATAGTAGGTAAAAAGCCTTCTCTTGAAATGATTAAAAGAGAGCTGTTTTCGTTTTAGAGGCGTTAAAATTATCAAGCATCTCCTTGCCCCAATTAACAATAGTTTATAGGTCATTTTTTAGATCAGTCGCCATTTTCATTACCCATTGCATAAAACACAAATAGCCATTACGTTTAGTAGCGTTGACATTATAGATCATTTGTTTAAATTATTTTTTTCCTTAGTCTTCTTAGGACACTAAAGAAAAGTTAGATTCACACTCGGACAAATGTGTTTATCTTTGTTTTCATTATCACAACGTATTCGCCATGCTGCCTTGCGGCCTCTTTCAAGTGTCTACTAATAAGTGTAAATTTTCCTGGAATTTCGCATTGAAACATTTATTCCATTTGTGAATCAATTTGTTCACTTTTTGCTGTACATGTCCACTGGATATCTAGTTCCATTTCGGGTTCTGATATTCAGATTATTGCTAATCCAGTGTCTGCTGTGTCTAAGCCTAGATTAGCAGATCCAGACATTGAAATTATAATTACGATGTCACCAAGTCTATTGTCGAGAGGCAGAATATAACAACCCAAATATTAAATAAGGGATACAGTTAGGAACCCCATTAAGGTTATCGGAATTAAAAAAAAAAAAACACCAAGAAGTCGAAGAGCACAACTGCCAAAACACTGTGATAATTACAACAAAAATGAGGATTATTTACACTATTTAGAGTTTCGGATTTTGTACGCTCCGTCCTTCCTTAGGTGATTGTCCTCAAGCACAGATAGCGAAATGGATAAAGGCGTTGTTCGAATCCAGTGATTTGACCCAAATTGTTGTGTGTTCAACACCTCGCTACAGCAGAGGTAAAAAATTAATATTTGAGTTCCACATGCCATGCCTCTTTCAGATGTTTCAGTATCATTTACCTCCCTTTTAACCGATACTGATACATCTGGAAGAAGCATGACACGTGGAACTAAAACACTCTACTACGATGGATGAAATAAAGGGATCAGTTTGAAAGTCCAATCACCTGAAGAAGGTCGGGGCGTTCAACGGCCGAAACGTCGTGAATATGGCAGCAAAGATTCGGACAACAGTCCGAACAATGTAAATAGTGTAAATAATTACAATACCACATCTGAGAAATATAAACAAATATGAAGGCATCTGTCCGGCACATAAAACCTCATCCCAGGGAATTCAGACACTGTTTTTATAACATAAAACCTGATACGCAACTTAAACTGATTCTCTATTTCATTTTCTTATATACTGTTTAATTTCGTTGCCTAAAGTTAAACGTAAATTTCTCGTTATCAATATTTTGCTTCAGCGAATTTTGATGAGAGTCTCCTAAAGTTGATCATACGTAACACAGACTACAAAAATCAACATACTGGATTGTAATCTATTACTCCTTCGGCTGAATCAAACTCACTAAGAGTAATGCACAAGCGATTCGATATTTCACATAATTATTGACTCGACAATTACTCCGAGAATTAGAACAAGGGAACACAGCGACTGTAAAATATGTAATCACTTGTGTTATGCAAACTATAGTCACTTGAATTGGTGCGTCGTTTTTTTCAAAATCTTTCTTAAGCTCATCTGGTTGATATTTATTATAGAATAGTAAAATCGACGTGCAATTTGGAACCCCATACTTGTGGACTTGTTCCAAACAATTCCAAACTTATGAGACGAGGGCTGATGCAAGATTTATAGGTACTGATGCTATATAAATAAAACTACATCACATATGAATTCGGCTTTTAATCTCCTTCGAAGCAATCCCCTTCTGAAGCCACACACATTATCCATCATCGTTTCCATTGATGGAAGCATTCCTAGAACTCATTTTTTAGGTGATAGTGAGCAGCTGCCTTGTCGCATTCTCTTTGATTACTTTGAAGTCTTGAAAAATTGTTCCTATCCAGTGGGATTTGATTTTAGAATGTTCTCAGCGAGGCTAAGTGTTCGTTTGTTGATAGAATGAGACACCGTATACCCTATCACAAGTCTGGCCTTCCCTAATACTGGTAGCCATGAAAGTGTGTTTTAAACAAGGTTATATCCTTAATCGCTCCACTGTACAGTTTGGTGTGCTGTCTTCTACTGCTGATAAAGCTGAATGCTCAGTGCATAAATGCTCTTCTAATACCATTTTCGACTCATCTTGAGTATCTTCGTCAGGTCTTACGGCTATAAGCGAATTTCTCCTATGCGTTATGCATATGATCTGTCCATAGGTTCTGCTATCATCTCCAAACTAGTTCCTCACAAAGGATGATAAGTATTCTTGCTATGCGCGCCTGAACTGGTTCCTAATCTCTTTAAACTTTACAATAAATGTCTTGTTGGAAATCTCTGTCTGTAGTAGCCGTTTTTAACAATTCTAATGAAACATCTGATCCATCGAAGTATCATCGTATTTATTTTCGCCCTCTTGTATAAACCAGTAAAGGCTCTATTCAACTCAAAGTTGGTTAAGAATCTCACCGTCTCATTTCGGACAACCAATATAATTTTCGTTTTTCAATGTCAACCACTTATGTCTTAACCTGAAAGAGTCTGACAAGTTTTAGATAAGAACGGGCTATGACTTCATTTATCTTAAAGTCTTTGGACAAGTTTTGCTATACTAGTCTTCTTCACATGTTAAAGGACTATGATTTTTTCCAGCCGATTCGATTTCTAGATCCTTTCATATTAATGCAAGTGTCACTCAGCGCAGCATTATTTCTTATCTTCATCAACGGCTTTCCAAAGTTCATCAGCTCACACCTCAGTATTTACGCTGATGGCACAACTATCTATTCCTGTTTTAATAGTATGTCCGAGATAAAGTAAAATTAGCCGATAATCTCGAAGATAGTCTTTTGTCAGTTCTTATCTAGGGAAAGAAATGACTTGTAAATTTTAACGTAATCCAAACGAAACTGCTGTCTTTTAAGCATCTTAGAGAATTGTTTTTTCCTTTCATAAGCATGGCTGATGCTAACTTCCAGGTGTGTGGCTCATAACACCTTATCGCATTTTCTACTTAAATCAAGTGGAATGATTATTTAAAATCAGTTGCTAGGTATGCTGCTAGGAAGGTAGTTTAATTACGACGTGACAAACAATCACACCCGCTATAATCCAGCTTTCATATTATTTACATTATTCGGACTATTGTCCTCATTTTTGTCACCATATTTATTACAACGTTTCGGTCGATGTACACTGCGGCCTTCTTCAGGTGGTTGGAATGTCTTTAAATCCATTCTTTAATGGCGCTCTGAATATTCCTGCCATTTATGGTCAGGTTTTCCTGCTAAATATCTCGAAATTCTCAACAAAATCCAAATAAAGGTCGGTAATTTACATTATTCGGACTATTGTCCTCATCTTTGTCGCCATATTTATCACAACGTTTCGGCCGTTGTACGCTCCTGCCTTATTCAGGTGGTTGGAATTTCGAACTGAACCCTTTATTTCGCTCACTGGGGTAGACTGTTCTAGTTCCACGTGCCATGTTTGATGGATGTCAGTTATCAGTTATCTCTTGCTAATTGCCGTCTGAAAGTTCTCCATTGCCTTAACCGGGTATTGAATTCACACTCTTTGGGTCCTGTCACTGGATCTAACCAACGCCTTTATTCACTGTGCCATGTGTTTGAATAATGTAAATAATGTACATAAAACCTCATCTCAGTAATATAGACAGACTCTAAAGGTCGGTATTGTTATTGGTCTTGACCTGGCATCTCAGCTTCAACCAACTTCCCACTGTAGTACTGTTGCTTAACCTTTGTCTTTTCTATAAATATTTTCATTGCAATTGTTCAAATGTTCTTTCCTCCTCGTAATTCAAACGCATAAATTTAAGCTTAAAACGTGATTGATAACTAGCTCTCATCGTTGTACTCGTGAAATAACTAGAAGCAATATTAATAGTTTCTTATCTCGCACATCTTACCTGTTGAACACACGCGTACACACTCTCCCTCCCCCTCTCTCTCTCCCCGCCTCTCTCTCTCTCTCTCTATATATATATATATATGCTTGTGTGTATAATTATCAAAAACGGCAATGTTTAATTTATAGAAAATGCGATGTGAAACGTACACTTACATATTCATATTAATTAGAAAATCACAACAGTTTGAAATCATCGATTAGTTTTCAAAGATTATATACATATATATATATATATATATATATATATATATATATATATATAATTAAACCGATGCTTAAATCTTAATATTAAGGTTTAAACTTAAAATTCGGAGCTCGATTCCATTCTCAAGCGTTGCTAAAAATAACTTCCGAAAAAATTGGATTTATTTTATTTTTAAGTTAAGTTGTTGATATTAAGAGAATTCCTATTTTTTATTACGGGGGTGTTGATTTTTCTTCGAATGTAGAAAGGAAGTGTATCTTTGTGTGGCAAATTTAAAGTCGGTTAAGTTTGGGCGGGGATTATGATTTCTGTCTAGCTACACTGATTTTCTTTCAAGCTGAAAGACAGAAATCATAACGCCCACCCAACCTCAACCGACTTTAAATTTTGCTTAAAAACCTAAGGAATTTTACAGGCGTGGCATTTGTAAGCTCTTTGACAGATGGAATGATGTTCTAGAAAGCAAAGGAGGGTACTGTTAGCGAATAAATATTTTCATAATAATGGACATTTTCATTTTTAATATAGATCTTGAAATCTGACATCACTTTGGCAGAAATGTTTTATATATATATATATATATATATATATATATATAATAAAACTCCAACGAGCCTAGAACAAGAATCCTCAACAGAATGCAGAAAGTACTGGGGGCTCATGAGTAATGCGAATCCACAACTCAGAATCGAAACCGGACCGTTACGATGCAATGGAAGCATCATACCAGCGAGCCTCGGTGACGAATTCCGGTGGTAATACTAATATCAAGCATACATAACCCAACGGAAGCGGGCCTAAGAGCAACGTCTTCTTTCACCAAACCGACCCATCTCGAGAAGCATAGGTTTATAAATGACAGAAATATATATATATATATATATATATATATATATATATATATATATATATATATATATAATTTCTATATATATATTTTCTATATATATATATATATATATATATAGTGTGTGTGTGTTGCGATGGTTAAATTGTCGCCATTGCATGCTCGTTGTTTGTTTTTGATTTCGTCGTCTGCAAAGTGTAGTAGTGTCAGCGCCGTCTGTGAGAAAAAAGAGCACAATGATGCAATTCACTCTGCCATAAATTTGGAAACGGCATGCTGAACTGCTTGACATTCGTGCAGGAAGATTCATTAAGAACATTTCAAAGTATTTGGGTGTCAATCTCAGGATAGTGCAAATGATTCGAAAAAAGTTGAATGAATCTAATGGCGATTCCGAAGCAACAACAGCTTGGAAAAATATCTAAGATCATTCTGATCAGAAAATAACTTTCGAATTTGTTGATTTGGACCTCAAACTCATCACTGAGGCCTACATGAAGTGTCTTGAGGAAGTAGTGCTGCTCTTGGTCAAGACTGTGGTTGCTGGAAGACCTTATAGCTAGCAACAGGACACTGCACCATGCCACACAAGCAAGTGAACCCAATCATAACTGTCAGACAATTTTTACGACCACATACCTTACATCTGGCCATCTAACTCCTCAAACTGCAGACCTACTTCATAATTATGTGTGGGGCGTAGTTGAACGAGAGACCAACAAAACTCCATGAAAGACCAAAGATGAACTGAAGGCAAGAATTATGGCAGCATTCGCTATCTTATACAACGAAACCATCAATAAGAGTTGCAGGAGATTCCGAAGTCATCTGGAGGTCGTGGTTGAAGCCAATAGCGATCTTACTGAATCAATTTATATTTTAGTATTTCAAAATATTTTTGTGCAATTTTGGTAAATATATCTGTTAAAATGAGATGTCAATGTTATTTGCATTTTTGCATAATTTAGACGATCGCATCATATATATATATATATATATATATATATATATATATATATATATATATATATGAAGAATTTTATTTTCTATTACTTCCATCGTTCTTTTTAGTGGACAGCCGCAGTCCAGTAGACTTCTTACTATTTACGCCGGTAGACGTAACTCACACTGTTAAATAAAACGACATTTTTGACCCACATTTGTCCACTATAAATTAAGTTTGCCTGTGTATGTGTTTCTATGTCGGGATGTGTAATGGGAACACGTTATTAGTGAATCATAAATGAATAAAAACCTAACATGGTATTAAGCGGCGTACGTCAAATATGGACATTCTCGCTTTCATTTCAGACATGTTGAGTGGAGCAATATCTAAGTTTGCAGTCTGATGCAGAAAATAAATAGGTGGTCCCCTCCCGTGGGAATCGTCACCAACCATATAAACTCCGAGAATTGGAAAATTTTTTTTTTTGGAAGTGACCAGGTGAACAGGATGGATATCATAATATTCTACGCAGACAGCATGTTGAGGCACAGGAAATTCATTTTGCCTCTGGGACGCGGGAAATATCTATCTGGTCGGCAATATAGACGTGGTGTCCAACATCAACGAAAATCACCGGAATCATGTAAGAAATAGGTAGTCCTTCACTTAAGCGGCGTAAAATAAACTGTTATTCTCGGAATGGCGTAAAATCAATAAGAACACGGTGTACATGTTTATTACAATTAAATATTCTTATAGACAAACATTATTTGTCATGAGAATATATCTTATGGTTAATTACCTCGGTTCCTGCATAAGCAGCGCAGCGATTTGAAACGCTATTCTAGGCTGAATATACCGCCCAATTATCCATTTTAGTACCTCTGTTCGCCAACCCGGCGCCTCAATTGAGAAACATGTTCCCAGACGCCGCTCAATACCACTGAAAACACAATGACCAGCGCGTCATTGGCCAAGATGATATATACGATGTAGAGCCACTTAAAGATATTTTATGCCTTTTAAGGGAAAACAGAACTTTGACACGTTTATTTACGTCTCGTATGTGAAGGATTTTCGAAAAATAACTTTCCTATTTTTCTAAAATAGGGCACAGAGACATCCTTTGTATTTGGTTTTCATATTTTCTTTATTTAAAAATATGTTGTCAAATGTGTGGTGCCCCATACACACACGTGCGCACACTCATGCATACACACAAATTCCCCAGGTCCGGCAATCATAATATTCTCCC
The DNA here is from genome assembly GCA_903632075.3 of Acanthosepion pharaonis. Taxonomy (NCBI): domain Eukaryota; kingdom Metazoa; phylum Mollusca; class Cephalopoda; order Sepiida; family Sepiidae; genus Acanthosepion; species Acanthosepion pharaonis. The sequence goes on along the minus strand of CAHIKZ030003327.1, from coordinate 1,363,106 downwards.
ATATTTTGCCCCATGCGACCTTTTCCTCCTCCAAAATCAAATTCTACATGAAAGGAACAAGATTTCAAGATGTCGAAACAATCCAAGAGAATGCGACGACGCAACTGCACGCTATCTCAAAAAATAATTTCCATGAATAATTCCTTCAATGGAAACGTCGCTGAATAAATTATGTGGGTCTATAAGGAGACTACTTCGAAGGAGATTAAATATCGAATTGATGTGTGTTGTAGTTTTCTTTTTATAAAACCAGTACCAATACCTTTTTGAACAGCACTCGTTTATATATAAACATCAAAATAATATTTTTTTTAGTCATGTACTTACAGCCTATTTTTTTCAAAATAGGCATTTGTTTATCTTGGACGCTTCGGGATCTATATGGAAAACCACATGCTATCTTGCAGTAACGAAAAATATATAAATAGCATCTTGTCAAAATATATGAATTAACAAAAAATGAAAGAGTAGACACCATGAGTAAAATGGTGTCCCTATTAAAAAGGATAAAAGGAAAGAAATTGTTATCTATATATGAATGAGAAGCTGAAAATCAGAGACTACAAGAACATAAATGGTTTAATAAACAAAAGCAATAAATTTATTTCGAATTGTCGGCACGCTGACGCATTCCATTTGAAAGACTTTCAATACGGAGGTTTCGCGGGTGTTTAAGATAAACGGACACCCATTTTAAAAAAATGTACAAAATGAAACAGGCTTTAAAATGGTAAATAAATAAAAATATTATTACTGTACGTATAAAATTACTTTTTAAAATATTTAAACTTATATATAATAATAATATATGCATATCTGTGTATGTATAAATAAATAATATATATATATATATATATATATATATATATATATATATATATATATATATATATTTGAATAAAAAACAGACCACGTTAAGATTCCATGTAATAAGCTATTTCACCATAACCCCTTTAACAGGGTTCTGGATCATCAGACTTTACTTCCAAAAGTTGAAATGAAAAATGAAAAGAAATTCACACGTTTTTGACGGACCTCATCAAGTATACGTAAAGTTAACGAAGTGAGGTGGGAGAGAGGATATGAGTATGTCATATGTATCATTTCAATTTCCTATTTTTAACCCCAGTGTGTCGGCTAGATGTTGCTCAAATTTAAAGCGTCTCGTCTCTAGATATAGATGGTTAAGGGTTGAATGATAAGAACGACATTAAAGGAAGAAGTTACAACAACCCCAATAAATTACACGATAGGTTTCATTCAAATTCTTAGACGCTCTTAATTTGCGTTACTTGGGAGGTTAAGGTTTGATAAATATCTAAATGTCTAAACAATCTACGAAGAAATTATTTTGAAATTCGTTGGAGTTTTGGGTATTTTCTATGAAACAGTCGATTATATATATATATATATATATATATATATATATATATATATATATATATATATACATATATATATATATATATATATATACATATATACATATATATATATATATATATATATATATATATATATATATATATATATATATATATATATATATATATATATATTCAAGCCTCGTGTAATAATACAGTTTTCCTATTGTCTTTAACGTTTAAACATATTTTCTTTTTTCGAAAGGTTAACTCAGATAATTTTTACACACACACACACACACACATATATATATATATGTGTGTGTGTGTGTGTGCGTGCGCACGCGTGTGTGTTTCATGTGTGTGTGTGTTCCCGCGCACGTGTGTCTGTGTGTGTATATACGAGATATATATTTTTTACATATCAGAATCACAATTTCAAATATCTGATAACAAAAGTGATAAAACATAAAAAAAAATTAAAAGAGATTAAAGTAAGTCTTCTAGATTAAGAATAAATTAAATTTAAAATTTCATCTAATCTTCTCTTTCATTTACATGTGTAATTGCATCAGTTTAGTCCGATGATGTGCGAAATGCTAATTAAAGGACCAGTTTTAATTTCTCTAATCAATTATTATTATTAATTACAATTTTAACGTACAACACACTTCCATTTGTCTTTTACACAATACTCAGGCTATTAAACTACGAGCGATAAATTACAAGCGTCAGTTTAAAATAAATGGTCGATGTATTGACTTCCAATATATGCTGCTTAACGTTCGAGGAATGGAGAGCTGAGCAATGCGCTGAAAGCCAAATTTAAGAGAATGAAGGCGAGGACAAAAGTATACATACATACATGCATACGTACACACACACACACACACACACACACACACACACACACACACACACACACATATATATATATATATATATATTATTTTAGGATATTACATCGAAAGACATGTTAAAATCGCTACACAATTGCAGTCGTATTTCCATGCGTAACAGTCTCATCCAGCGAGTGTAAATTACTGGAGGGTGAACGATTTATTCAAATTTAATAGCAAATACGGCCTCTTTTTGCGAAAAAAAAAAGAAAAAGTGTAGGTAATTATAAGGTTTGTGAATATTGCACTATTTTGAAGAACCTTGGAATTGAACAGTAAGATATATAATCCGGTGATCTTATTGATATTTTTAAATAATGCTCAATGTAAATTTACAGAGCATAAATATTATAAATCAACTGATTTAAAAATATGGTTTCATCGCTACACAGGAATTACCTTGTTTCAAAACAGAAACCAAAAACTTCAAATTCAATTATATTAAATTAAAAGCATTATTATTATTCCAAAATTCGCTTGAAGATGAAACAGAACTAATGCTTTTAATTTAATATAATTGAATTTGAAGTTTTTGCTTTCTGTTTAATTGTGGTAATTTCTGTGTAGCGATGAAACCATATTTTTAAATCAGTTAATTTATAATATATATATATATATATATATATATATATATATATATATATATATTACGTAAACGTTGTTTTTCATGGATACCCAAATGACTAGGGGAATGCAGATTAGAATTCCACCGGCGATCGTTTATTTTTCTGATAAGATTTCTCGAATATTCAGGCCGGTAGATAGAAAAATAAATAAATAAATGTACTCATTAATAATCCATTAAAAAACAACGCTTAAGCAAATTAAAATATGTCGTAATAATAAATAAATGAATAAAACTTCTAAATACTTATATAAACACACACACACACACACACACACTCACACACAAACACACACACACACACATATATATATATATATAATTATTTTTTATAAAAAAAAATTATAACATAAGTATGTTATAAAATCACTACAAAAATAGCCATTTTGTTTCAACACACTCTGTGTCTTATCAAGTGATGATGTTGAAAATAAAATAAATGGTTTTAAAAGTTTCAGATTAATTAACGATCCTACACTAGGGGGAAACATTGTTACAAAAGCTAGAATAACCAATCAAAAACCAAGTATAGAAAGATTCAAAAGCTTGACAACGAAATCCTGCTATAATAGCTATTCAGATCTTTAAATACGTGTAATATTAAAAATAATTTATACTAACTAATAATTATAAAATTATATGATAAAATTTAATATTAAAATTAAAAACTGGCAATTTTTAAAATCCAAATTTAATCACTATTAAGTTTAAAAACTACAAATTTATGGAGAAAAGAAAAAAATATATATGTTTATTCAATTCATTTCTTCATTGAAATTACGTTCGACAAGACAAGACGCTACAATACATCCGGTCATTTGACAATACATGTATATATATTTTTTCCTTTTTCCCTTTCTTTTCCGTTTTTATTTTAAAGTTTGTGAATGTGGTCTTAAACTCACGCGTAAAAACAACAAAAACACAATCAGATTATAATACATAAGCACCCAGACATAATTAGATACACACACACACATACACACACACACACACACACACACACACACACACACACACACACATACACACACACTAAAAAAAAATATATAAAAAGAAAAAAAGAGGTGGGAGGGATACATGAACATCTCTACAGCCCTTTATGAAAAAAGGAGACGTGGAAACTAACACTTATACACACACACAGTTAAATGTGAATACACTCTACATACAACTAGACACCGATATATACACATACATACATCCACAGACAATGACATAGAAAATGAGAAATCACAACCAATAAATATTTCAGACTTAAATAAATGCTAACCACTTATTGAATTATAACTTAAGGGAGCAAATATACAAAGATAAAAATGGTTAAAAATAATATTATTTAATATATTAAAACGAAAATTCTAAAACCATAAATATCAATAAAAATATATATTAATCATATAAGTTGATAATAGTTTCATTATATATTGGGCAAATAAAAACAGGATAAAGAAACCCACAAATTTATACATATATATATATACACGGCAGCAAAAACAAATTAACACACATAAATATACACTCATACATACATATACATACAGAAATACATACAAATAAATATATAAACATAAACATATACGCACATATACATATCTATGATAACAAGTACACATGCACGCACATATACATATAAACCTAAATACACACACATATATACACACAGACTTTTATGCACACATACTTACATATATAAAAACAGTCATGATATACCAAAGTTTCCATACCCACACACACACACAAGCAAACTCATACATAATAGGTGCCAACACACACACATATATATATACATACAAAACATACATAAATATATATACACACATACATACATATCTACAAATAAACATATATATAAATATATCTATCTACAATAACAACTACCCATATATACATGCATACATAAAATACAACACTCAACCAAATACATATATAAACGTACTAACATATAGATACATAAATATACCTTCAAATACCAACACACAGCAATATACATATAGTCTAACATACAAATATATAAACACATTCATACAAACAGAAATATACTTAAATATAAATACACATACACAATAAAATAGGACATACAGATATATATATATATGCACACACATATATATATATATACACATACATACATACACACACACACACACATATATATATAAAAATATATCGTGGCACAAAGCCAGAAATTAGGGGGCACCCAGTGAGGAACGAACTCATTACTCAGTCGCACCTAATCTAGCGAACCATGCTGGCCAACCATTATACTGCTGTGATTTTATCATATATACATATACATACTCATACATATACACATACACACACATACATATATATACACATACATACATATATATGCATATATATATATATATATATATATATATATATATATATACAACCACACACACACACATATATATATATATATATATATATATATATATATATATATACATACATATACACACACATACACACAAAATACATACATATACACACACCCATACACACACACATATATAGGCACACACATACACATATACAGCAACAATTATTAACCTTTTCTCTTATAATCTACATTACCTTCCCACATAATATATATATATACACACACACTCACATATATATACATACACACACACCCCACACATACACCCACACATATAAAAAAAAAACCCATAAATACACCAACCTACACATTCCTCAGTGCAAATACTCTAACCAACACATAAATAAATATATACACAGTTACACCAACACTAATAACACTATGCAGGTAAACAATACACACTTATATCGAAAAAGGGGTGACCATCATGCAATAAAAATACTAATCTATTAAAAATACAGCGACATATCATTATCATTTAAAGTATACGACCCCTACACTAAGTTAAATTTATAACGGTGTTTACAATTTACGGTAAGTTCATATCATATCAGCCTTGTTTTTAAATCTAATAATTTCAAATTTTTCATTAAGGCATAGGTAACATGGGGTATATAGGGAGTTACATGTACGAGCTTTCTTAACCAAACTCCATTTAACCGTAGGTGTTTTGTTCTTATCTTTTAGATTCCAAAAATACTTGGATAATGAAGTCATGTACCTATATTCACTGTGATTAAAGGATTGCATATGCCCCGCCAGCGTTCCTTGAATGTTTTCATAGTAGAACCAATGTAAAACTTCTTTATATTTGATTCTCAATTGTTGAAATAGTACCAAGATAGACTACAGAAGTAATACCACAGTTAGTTTGTAGTGACAATTATTCAGATTCCTACAATTACATAAGTTGTTATTTGTGTTCTTATAATTAGTATTGCAGTTAGTAACCTGTTGATTAGTCAAGCCTTTTTGAACTCCTATACTTGTTAAAGACTATGTTGTTATGTTTTTTTAATTATCTGCTCCAGGTTATCAGCACAACTATAGCTTAATTTAAGGGTATTAGGATTAAATATTTTACTAAGTGGGTTAGTTTCAGGGTTGGGGAAATGTTTTTGATTAGGTTTATAAATATACGCCCTAACTTAGTTTTGACCATAACATTGAAAGGGGGGTCTAGGAACCAAATAATCTTTCTAGATCTTCTTTTCCTATTATGGTTGCAATTAACAGGGTTTTTATATTGAATAGTGGTATTTTTGTATCCACTATTTTTTAGTGCAGAATTATAAAAATCACTATGTTCATTGAAAACCTCCTTATTATAAGAGTTAGCGCTAATTCTAAATTCAATGGAAGAGGGCACATGTCTGATAACCGAAGGGGGATGGTTGGAATTAGGATGCACGTATAATGGGTTGGAATTAACCTTCACATATGGTTGGAAAATGTTGTTAGCAAGATCTAGGGTGACATCTAGAAAATCCACTTGTCTAACATTAGTAGTAACTATTGTCCTAAGACCTAAATCCTTAAATACCCTATAGATCATTTTCCTAATACGGTCTACCTTAATTTTAGTGGAGTTTTTAACAACTAATAATATATATATATATTTACTAATGACCCCATCCATGAAACAATTGACATCATTAGCCGTGATGTATACAGTCACCCTTCTCTCCCACAATATCAATATCAAACCTACTTTAAAAAAAATATTATTATTATGTACCACTCAAGTACTTTGTATATTTCTACTCAACTATACGGTATTGCGATGGGATCTCCTTTAAACCCCACCCATTTCTAATTATTATATGGCACGTTTAGATAATGAAATACTTTATGATATAATAATAAACACCCTATATATGTAAGATACATAGATGACATTTCATTCCAGCTAAAAGTATTGATTAAATTACACAGCTTAAGAACAAATTTGAAAGTCACTCCGTCCTCAAATTCACATTAGAACTTAATAATAAAATTCCATTCCTTGATGTATTTATTGATTCCAACGCACAAACATTTACTACTTCTTTATATAGGAAAGCCACAAGCATTAACTTGTGTCTTCTTAATTACAATAGTGAATTCTCCCAACGATATAAATTAGATGTGATAAAAAAAATTAATCCAACGCACACATATGATATCTTTTGCCAAAACCATATTCTATAAAGAATTACATAACATTTAACAAGCACTTGTTAATAATGGATTTCCTAATTCCGTCATTGATCAACAAATTAAAATGTATCTCAATAAACTTAATAATATCTCTAATAAAATTGATAATATAAATAATAATAGTGTATGCCAAAATAAACATTATACTATTAACTTATACTATTGTAACCAAATGCATAATAATTACAAACATGATGAAACAACACTCAAAAATATAATAGGTAGGAATGTTAAACCCATTAATAATAATAATAAATAAGTTAAGCTCATCATATATTATAAAAATTAAAACAATTGACCTCATAGTCTCTAATAATTCTACAACCACGCAACAAAATTCTCTACAGAAAAACAAAACAAAACAAAAAAACAATGTATTGTATCAATTTACATGTCCGTCCAGAGATTGTATCTCTGATGCTAATAATAAACCCACTACTTATATTGGTTTTACTACAACCTCGCTCTCCCATAGACTTACCTGTCATCTTTCTAATCTTAGTTCTCTTAAGCGACATTTCTTAGAAAAACAGCCAAGTACATAATATTAGACAAACATTAGTTGATAATAATACAATACTCACAATTACACACAGTAAAAAGAAGCTTCAGATATTGGAGGCCATCTACATTAAAACGAAACAACTTACACTCAACAAAATTACATTTCAAACTAGTCACAATACATTACTTTGCATTTAGGCATTGATTATGTTGTTAATATTTCGCTCTATCACGTGATATGACATCATAGAACTGCATCTTGAACTTACGATCTGCATCTTCTATTCCACGACCGTTAAATCCACACAGTAATCTTCTCTGTCAAAATCATAAAATATCATCTTTCACGGTGGATATCTTCGTTTCATGTCTGTATAGCCACTCTGAAGATGGGGCATGTGAGCCGAAAGCTTAGGACCAACTTAAGAAAAAAATATTCAAATGTTAGACAATTTTTGTCTTTATTTTCACCAGAAATTAAAGCAAATATTCGAACATCAGAACGGCTCATGATCAGACATAATAGATATTCATTGTCTGGTATATTTATTTCCAGATCCGATAAACCTTTTTCTTGGAACAGGTCTTTGAGTTGTTTAACCTAGCTTTATTGAGAATTCGCGTGACAGAATTAAATTATTCGTCTTGCCCATTTTTTCCCAAAGTGAGCGCTGAGAGATTTTATTTCAATTTGTGTGGCGGTGAACATACTCAGGGGGCTGTTGATATTTTTCAATTTTTGTTTTCAAATTTTCAAAAATTATTCAATATCAGCTACAAAAGGAAACTTCTGAATGGTATCTAAAGCTGTAGGACGTTTTCAAACTCTCCTTCGTTGCTTCTCCAACTTGCTATATGGTTGAATTACCCAGCTTCTTGCTAATCAAAGAAACCGCTTGCAAATTACAAAACGAGATCTATGATTACTTCTAATCAGTCTAGAAAGCTAGAGTAAGAGCTTTAGCAACTATCAAAACATTGAGATAAGCTATCAAATGAACCTAGAGTAAGAGCCTTAGCCAGTAAGCACCAAAGTCAACCATCAAATTGAAAACATTGAGATAAGCTATCAAGTGAACCTAGAGTAAGAGACTTAGCCAGTAAGCTCCAAAGTCAACCATCAAATTGAAAACATTGAGATAAGCTATCACATGAACCTAGAGTAAGAGACTTAGCCAGTAAGCACCAAAGTCAAGCATCGCATTGAAAACATTGAGATAAGCTATGAAATGAACCTAGAGTAAGAGTCTTAGCCAGTAAGCACCAAAGTCAACCATCAAATTGAAAACATTGAGATAAGCTATCAAATAAATGTTTGTTTTTTAGCATTTTAATCATTGGCATTTATAACTGAAATTAAACAATAGTGAATTCATTTTTAAATTTAGTAGGGTCAAATCCATTTCTATATCCCTATTTTTCCTCCCTGAATGCAGTACCCTTGGGCATCTGAATATAACACCGCCTATTTCAGGGGCAAGACGAACTCTTTAATCGTCTTAGAGCTGGTATCTTGAACAAAATTACACCTTGGCGGTCAATGATAAAACGCAAAAAATAACAAATCTCTATGCTTACAAACAAATACGCTTACCAGATCGGTCGAGGACCGGGCGGACAAGTTTCGGGCCGAAAATCTGTCACGGGAACAAAATCTTCCAACAGCGATGAAACACCTGGTCACCAAACCCAGACTATTTTCAGCCTTGGATAGAGTGACTCGATGCCAAATCAATTAATAAAAACAAACCAAACGAAATGAACTTACGTAGACTATTAACATGTCATGACATCCTTTTTCACTGAACTTAAAAATTCACAAAAGAAAATCACGGATCTGACATACATAATATGGTGAACTATTGTAGGAACTGGTATAAGACCTTATCTCAACCCAAACATGCTTGCCAATGTCTGCAGGGTCATCGTGCGAAATAAAATACTCAGATGCGGAAATAGATCAGATAAAGCTAAATATAAGAAAGGACAAAATAGCCCACCATTCAAACAATAAAGAGATGAGACTGAAAATAAATATGACTGAGTAATCAAAATTTCGTACATTTCGCGTATTAATCACCCTAAAGCGAAAATATAATGAAACTACATTTGAATCCTTTCTTCTTAAAACAAAAGAATGTGCAGGTAGTGTAATGGCTAGCGACCTAGTTTGAAAAATCGGAGTATCGTTTTCGAATCTAATTGGATACATTCACTTACATGCAAATACCCTTGGGAAATGTATGAATCCTTCCTCTCCCACCAGCTTTGGTTTAAATAGTAGGACTTGTATCTGGAGAATTTGTTGTTATTTCTAAAAAAAAATTAATAAAAAAATGATGCACTATTCTCTCTCCATTAAAATATTCTTACAATCCATAAGATGTTTCGGTTTTAAATAATCCGCCAAGGGTTGATAAGCCGTCAATAACTAATCATTTTTTTAAAGCTTACTCAAAATTACTATTGACAATACAAGAGGCAGATTGTATCTATCGATAGGAGATTCAACTCGTATATCAGTTGTCTGTTTGCCAAGTGCTTGCCATTAAATTAGGATTTAGGATAGAAATGTCTTATAATCGTAGAATTCTTTCTTTTGTTTCTTATTCCTGGGTATGGCTATACGCTACAACTGGCAGCAAGACATCTGATGGAGAATTTATGAGAAGCGTGGAACCATCTCTTAGTTCCCAGGTCCACCATGACCCAGGGTGGTAGCACCTGTTAGGGTCGCAGCTTTTGGCAAATAGTGAACCCTTAAACAAAACACTATGAAAATATAAAAATACGTATTTATAGCAAAATGACCCAAAATACATTTTATCTGTAGTTGATGGCATATAATTGGATTTAAAATATATTTAGTTGAAGCCATAAAATTGTGCTCAAAATATTTAGATTTTGGCATTAAATAACGCATAGAGGTTGATATGCTGCTGAACAAATCAACCAACCAACATGAAATAACTCTTTCTTATATTCCATATAATATCCTACAATTTCTTAAATCAAACTGTATTCCAAAATAAAACTTCAACAAAATTATAATATAAAACATACATATCACCACCTCTAGTAATTATGTCCACATAAAAATGGATATGCATAGAAGCTGATCTACCATGTGTACACTTGTGAAAGCAAAATAACCGAATCTTATTTTTATTACTTCAAACCTCCAAAGAAAATTTAATTTCGGCATCAATTAACCCATAAGTTGCTAATATTATCGGTTAAACAAACAAATCAATCAATAAGTCAATCCTTGGCTCCTATCATGAATTTTTTTTCCAAACTGAGTCGATATGATGCACTCTCTGGTTATATTAAATATCAAGAGACTTTCGTCCCAAATCAACTCGGGTTTCATTTTACGATTCCCCCTCGCATGTACATAATCTAGACGCTGATTTCTTCAAGGCACTTTTGTGACGCCATGAACTTGTGATTAGATGAATACCTGCAGTGACGTAAGTAACACGTCACCGCTCAGATTGACAAGTCAAGCGGGTGTAGGGAGTTGGCACCGGCTGGGTGCCGTAACCAGCAAGTGTGTGCACTCCTGCTGTATTTTACTTATCACACTCTATCAGTTTTTCGGCATCAGCCTATTAGCATCAGTACCAGAGCACAACACGACGTTCAGGCTTATAAAACACGCCCTGTTGCACCTCAGTCTTATCAGACTTGCGTATATTCACTCTTTTGGGTTTAGGGCTACAGGCTTATATATATATATATATATATATATATATATATATATATATATATATATATATATATATATACACGATGTTTACTTATTTTTGTGTACAGGTGGGGATGGAAAGATTAGTAGGGTTAATAATCTAATATCTCTTAATTTCAGGAATTTTTACTCTCCTGCTTTTTCTGTTTCATTTTCTACCCTAAAATTTCGTTCTTATTTAACCTTTCCTTCTAGATAAAGCGAAATGCTTATCGACTCTATCGTGACGCTACTCCAGTGCCATCTGCCTGCGATATCTTTCGGGAAGACCATCTTGATTACACTGATTAACAGACGGACACAGGGTGTCGGTGCAGCTTCTGACCTACACCATTAAGCATATATTTCTTCCCTTCGCTTTGTACCTCTTTTTTTCACCTGGTGTCCTTCCCCGCATTGATTTTGGTTGGAAGAGTGACTCCTTACACCATGAAGCCCCAAAATAATGGGTAATGTTGCCTACTTGACATAAGGTTAAGAGGTTCAAGATGACATAAAGAGAAAATATAAATAGGTTAAGGCATTTAATTACCTTTAAAATTTAACTGCAACGACGAAATTCTGTTCTTTCGTTGTCCTCTCTCCTCACCTGACTCTTTTCACTCTCTTCGATACACCGTAACACCTTGTGTCTTTGTCACATTAACGCCTTGCTTGGGGTGAAAAAAAAAAAAGCAAAAAAAAGATAAATGGATATTTATTTCACTTAGCATTGTGCAACATGAGGACAAATTCTTTTAATATGAATGAGGACAAATCCTTTTAATATTAATGAAGACAAATCCTTTTAATATTAATGAGGACAAATCCTTTTAATATTAATGAAGACAAATCCTTTTAATATTAAAATAAACTTCTGCATAACTGTGGGCTTGCCAACGTAACGTAACAAAAATGACAAATAGCGGATTATATATTAGTTAACATTTCAGTTGGGACACCGGTTTTCGAGTAAATCTTAATTCATTCATTCATTCATATAAATTGAGTCATTCCAAAGGAGACAACTCTGTATATATTAACTGTTAATGACAGAGTAGTTTCCCTTAACCACCCTGCTCGCTTATTGCCAACTGTTGTTGAAGAATCAAGAGTCTTCTATTTCTCTTTCTTCTTTTTCACCTTTTTTTCAATTTCATTTTCTCCTCTTTCTTCTCATTCTCTTTTTTATCCTTCTCTTTTTCTTTCTTTTTATTTCACTTATTCCTCTTTTTCCTTCTTCTATTTCTCTTTATAATCCTTATTTTGATTTTCTTTTTTTACTTTTTCCCCTTCTCTTTCGCCATGTTGTCAATCAATCTTTTCTCTCCTCTTTATTTGCCTCTTTGAAAAAGAAGAAATGGAAGGAGAAGAAAGTGAAAAATGACTTTCTTCTCTTTCTCTTTTTTATCCATCTCTTTTCTTTCTTCTCTATTACTTTCTTTACCTTTTCTTTCTCAATCTCCTTCTCGCTATGCTTTTTTTATTTTTTCTCTTTCTCTTTCTCTTCTTTGACTATCTTCACATTCGCTTTCTTCTTGCCTCTTTTCTCTCCTCTTTATTCCATTCTTTTATCTCTTTCAATTTCATTTTCTTTCTTCTATTTCTCTTTCTTATGAATCTCTTTTTCGTTCTTCTCTTTCCTTTTCTTCTTCTTTATTCTTCTTCCTCTTTTTATTATTTTCTTTCCTTCCTCTATCTTCACATTTCCTTTCTCATTGTCTTCGTTTCTCTCCACATTATTCCCTTTTTTATTTATTTTTTTACATTCTGCACCTTCTTCCTCTTTCTTCTATTTCCTTTTCTATCCCTTTTCTTTCTCCTCTTTTTTACCTTCTCTTTCTTCTTGCAATGTTACCCTGCTTTTCTTCTCTACATCTCTTCTTCTTGCTTAATATATTTTGTTCTCTCACTTATTTGAAATCTTTCTCGCATTTTTCTTAACCTAAAATATTACTTTACCTTTCTTTGACACATCTTCTCACATCCTTTCAGTTTCATTAAGTTTTATGTTTCTTCATTTCATATTTTTTTAGGGTAGACATTTTTGCTTCTATTTTTATTCTTGTTTAACTCAATGGTTATTCTTTTCCTTCTCCTCTTTCTCTTCATCTCATTTCAGACTTACTTTCTATCCCCCTCCTTTCTTCTCATCAACCTCCGTCTTACATGTAACGTCTTTCTTTGCCTTTCCTTACCTCATTTCGATATACCACAATCATTTTCTTTTCCTCTTCTTCATCTAATGTTGTCAGATTCACTTTGTATCCTCTTTTTACTTCTCCTCCTCCTTTCTTCCTCATCTTGGACGCACTATTTTGTCTTTCCTTATTTTTTCACATATTCTCCTCTGACCAACATCTATTCTTCAGGTTCTTCTTTTCCTACTTGTATCATCTTCTCAGACTCACTTTCTATCCTCCTTTTCCTTCTCTTCATCTCTTTTTCAACCTCTTAGACACACTGTCTCTCTTTTCCTGGTCACCTTCTCATAACATGAACTATTCTTCACCCTTTACTCTTTTTCTTCATTTCATCTTCGTTAACTTATCAATGTTTCCACTTCTTTCTTTTTTATCATCTATCTTTCGGCAATCCGTTCTTTTTTCATTATCAGCTTCAGACAATGTTTTTCATTTCTTTTTCTTCTGATACTTTTTGATTTTTCTCTCTTCTTTTTGTTTTCTTTTTCTTCCCCTTTATATTATTTTTTTCTTTCTTATTCTCGTCTTCACCCCTCCCCTCATTTTCTTCCTTCTATTTTGTCTTCTCCGTTGTCTTCTTCTTGGTTACACTTCCTTTTTTTCCTCTTCTTCACATTTATTCTCTTCTCTTCAACTTTCACCGTTACTCCCACAGTTTTTCCTGAGTTTCCGTTTCTCTATTTTTCTCTATTCATCTTTTTTTTACGGATTCTTTTAAGTAAAGTACTTTATTCCCTCACACTATATCCTCCTTTTCTCACCATTTTTCATATAAAATGCTAGCCATTTTTTTTATCAAATTTACCAGCACCTTTACTTCCATTTATTCATACACTTCAATTTTATTATTTTGTTGTCTTTTTATTAGAAACATAATCATTTTTATTCGTTTTTAACGCCTTTCCCCGAATCCATCTTCGTGTACGTCTCCAGCGTCCTTTCATTTAGACGTCAGCTATTCTCCTTCAGCTTCCAAATGTTCATAAACATTTGTCTTCTTAATCTTTCGACTATCATGCAGTCGATTTACCCTTCCTCCTTACATTTTTCCACTCACTTCCCTCTGTCTTCTAACCAAGGTCTCCCAATACTCCTGTTTTCGAAATGTATTTCATAACATCCGTCATTCGTTCACTTTGGACGCAACCTAATCACCACATCACCCACGAACAGACAGCAGCATTAAACAGTGCGTATCTTTTCCTTCCAAAAACAGAGAACCTTTTTTTTTACTAAGTCCGTCTCTTTTGTTGTATGTTTTGTTTTGACTTACCCATTGGATTATTTCGTACTTGCCTTTGCACTAGGATTATGGCCGGACCAGTCATGACATCGCCACTTGATGTAGGCATTTATTTCCATTAATTGAGGCAGAGGGCTGTGTGTGGAATTTATAAAACTTACGTTTACTTCGATGACCCACTCAAAGAATATGATTCCAAAACTTCGAATTTTAATCAGCTTTTCAAGTGTGCAAACAAATTGAGCCAAGCAAGTCTTTGCCAGTAAACATGACAGAAAAATGTAAAAATATACAATAAACACATTGGGCCATATATCTTCGACAAAATATTAAGAAGCAATAGATAGATAGATCGATAGACAGATAGATATGTGCACATTACTGTAGAAATTAATTCATATGTGTGTGTTTGTGAGTTTTTGTATCAGTATATATGCATGTTTTGAAATAATATATGCATATATATTTGTGTATGTGTATATCTATATATTGAGTATATATCTGTGTACATTTATATCCACTACATACACGCACGTACGGGCGAACACACACACATACGCACAGATATATATTTATTAATGTATAATATATACGTATATCTACAATGCGAAATATATGAACAGGTACATATTTTATTAGTATATATATATATATAATATATATGCCTGAAATTGCTCGAATATTATATAATTATGAATGAAATTAGATCTTTTTCTTTTATACATACACACATACATACATATATATATATAAATATATATATAGAGATAGATAGATAGATAGATAGATAGATAGATAGATAGATAGATAGATATACATACATATTGAGCATATATATGTGTATATTTATATCCACTACATACACACGCACGGGCGAACACACACATACACACAGATATATATTTATTAATGTATTATGTATACGTATATGTACAATGCGAAATATATGAACAGGTACATATTTTTATATATATATATATATATATATATATATATATATATATATATATATATATATATATATATGCATATGTATAATATATATGCCTGAAATTGCTCGAGTATTATATAATTATGAATGAAATTAGATCTTTTCTTTTATACATACACACACACACACACACATATATATATATATATATATATATATATATATAGATAGATAGAGAGAGAGAGATACATACATACATACATACATATATATATACATATATGTCGCGAGTTGGAATCATATTTTTAAATAAATAATTATATACACACACACACACACACATATATATATATATATATATATATATATATATATATATATATATATTTTTATTTTAATCCGACTTATTTCCATTACTTCAGATGTCATTATAATGGACGCTTCTTATTTGAAATAGACCTACATATTTTTCTTTATTCAACCTTGTGTATTATGTCAATTGGCTTGTGCATTCGAGACATTTGAGTAAGGAAAATGTGTTCTCGGCAGAGAAGGAAACTGCATCGGGCTTTGTAAGGAAAAACACCGTTTGATCCGGTGTGCTTTATTACTCGGCCACGAAGGATTCCACAGTAACGAAGACTCTTTTTACCTCTATATAAGGAAAGTGCAGCTACTTCTATCAGATTATATCCATCGTGCATTCATATCTGCTTAGTTTCGTATCGGAAACGTAAACAAATCTGTTTCTAAACAATTAATGGATTTATTTTTAAACTGACATTTTGTTTTAAAAGCGATAATTGGAAGAATAGTGAGAAGAAAGTAAAAGGGATGAATTGTAAGAAAATAAAATGGATGGATATTCGTAAAAAGAAGACCCAACTTGCGAATTACAAATTTGCGATTGCAAAATCAAGCAATTACAAAAAAAAAATAAATATCTTGAAAAATTTAACGCAGAGTATAAAACTCTTCACTAAAATCAGATGACTTATTTGTGTGGGAAAGAAGAATTCTAAAACTAAAAGCTAAGCAAAGTTTTACGAAACAGGAAATATCTTTAGAAACAAAGAAACAAGTGGTGGACTGTTATGTAATAATGGTACTCCAATATGGCAGCGAATGCTAGACAATCTCTTCACAGATGACGAAGAGACTTGATGCAACAGAAATGTGGTTCTACAGCAGGATGCTGAGAATACCATGGATAGAACATTTGAGCAAGGACGAGGTTTTAGAGAAAATAGAAATAAAAAGAACACTTTTGCTTAATATCAGGAGGTGGCATTTCGAATTTATAGGGAACAAAATGAAGAAAGCGGGTTTCGAAAAGTTGACAGTCACAGGGCTCATATTGAAGGCAAGAGGTACAAAGGAAAAGAGTGCATAACCCCTGCCGTCCGAGCTTGTTTAACTAAATGGGGGAAAAGGGTTTCGTAGTGATAAAAAAAATAACTAAGAGCTCTAAAGAAGAGCAGATTGTGGAGATCCACGATCATCTACGTCCTGAATTTGATACTGTACATAGGAGGAGGAGGAGGAGGAGTATTTTGCCCTATTCTATAAATGTCATCAGGTCTCAGTCAATGATTTTGTTAACTTTTCAAATATTTCGACTTTAGTTTAAGCTTGATGGAACCTACTGTCGGATATTAAGAGGTATGCATAACATCTGGAGTCAACATCGAACTAAATCATGGCTCTATGGAACTATCCCTGATATTTCTACAATCTTACGTGAACGCAGAATCCGGTATGCAGGACACTTAAAGCTAAAAGCTTCGAATTTTATTATGTAATTAAATTAAAAACATTAGTTCCATTTCATCCTCAAGCGAATTAGCTTCCATTTTTGAAACATGGTTAGAACTGTGTAGCGAAAAAAAACATATTTTAAATCAGTTAATTTATAATATTAATGCTCTGTAAATTTACATTGAGAACTATTTTGTAAAAAACATATCTATAAGAACAATGGATTATATATCTTACTGTTCTTTTCTTTTATATATATATATATATATATATATATATATATATATATATATATATATATATAACTTAATTTAAAAAAAAAATTAGTTTGTCTCCCGTATTTCGTAGTGTAGTCGCATTAAGGTACCATTTTAGTCCGACGCAGTCCGAAAGTAAGTAAGGCGTCACACGCAAATATTTTTACTAATTTCCCCATATATATTTACCATTACGTCGGATTATTATATATATATATATGGGTATGGGTGTGTGCATGTGTGTGTGTTCGTGTCTGTGTGCTCGTGTGCGCATACCTGTTTGTTTTCTGTATACTACAGCGAATATTTCAATCAACTGCCTGCTATATGCGTAACTTATCTAATTATAACTGTACATCATCACAGGCGTGCCTTAATTCCTGTGACATCCTGTCTATACCATTCTCCGTTTTTTTCTTTCAATATATATTTATTTATTCGAATCATCAAGTGAGTTTCCCTCCCTGGGAAAGAAAAGTTTTTTTTTTTTTTTTTTTTTTTTTTATAAATACTTGTCACGGGAAAACAAATATCTTTAATTGAATACACCACTCGGAAAAGATGGATTCATTTAAATTCAGATCTTTTTCTCACAAGAATATAACGATGTTTCCTTCTTGAATTTCCATCAAGTAGTTACATTTAATTCTTTATTTCTATTTGAATGAGGTTTTGGGGAATCAATTGTTATGCTGAATGTCTGTTCCTAACTCACAATTCCTTAAACATATAACAGATGGTTAAAAATGGGTTACCGAAGACAAGATACAACGTAAACGTTTGTGGCTTGACAGGGATAAGGTTTTACAATTGAACCCTAAAACTGGTATCAATGGAAGAAATCTAATGTTATGCTTTGGCGGAATTGTCGTGTTCTTATTCATGTATATTACCTAAAGTGCAATAATGCACTAAATGCACATTTATATGCCCAACAACTGCAGCGTTTTGACGTCAATCGCACTCTGTTGTCGACATTAGGGCGACTGTTCTCTTTCATGACAACGCAAAAGAAGCTGATGGTAAGTACTTTGGTAAGTCGTTCTGTTGTACTGCCTAAGCCATAGTCACTTGAGCTTGTACCAACTGATTATTATAATTGTGATTATTGCAAACGCTTTGAAGGGGGAAAACGTCTTTTAATTAAAGCTTGATTGAAAACTTCGTCGAAAACATTTTCAAATTAAAACTTGCGGAATTTACAGGAAATTTTATCAAAGTGCTGCCTTTGTAAATTGACAACCACTCATTGGAAATAATAAATAATGGTGAATATAGAATTGAATAAGATGTAATTGTCCTTTATTTTTTGAATAGTTGAAATCGTCACATTATTTAATATTGTTGAATTTATCGCTAACATTTTTTGTCGAGATTTACAAACTCTTCGTTTTGTTGAATTTCGCAAATTAATCAATGCTGAGGATGCTGAAAATAACATGGACAGAAAACATGAATTCGAGGGAGTTTAAAAACAAAGAAAGTACTCGAAGGCCACCCATGAATAAAATGACGCTTATAAGTAAAGAAAGATGGCGATAGCGTTGCATTAAAATTTTGAAGGTCTTAAGTTGCAGGGAAGCACAAAATCAGAAGATTTCCACAGGTGAGAAGAGCGAGAAAAGAAATGATGAAACAGATTACATCGAGTTCTTTAATCGGGAAAGCAATGAGACATATTTGCCGATCCAGTAGTACGCTTAAATTCATGCAGTCGATGTCCCAACACATTAAAACAATTTTCATAAAAATGTATAGGAGATACACATGGAAGCTAGATACGGCGATGGAAAAGTGACTGATATCAAGTCACGACTGATAACATTAAAAACCATTGGATTTTGTAAAGTGTTGTGGATTCTGAGGATGGAATCAGGTACAGATAAATAACAACGCCAGTAATAGAAATAGGAAAATACGTGTATTAACGTAAGAATACAAAGTGAAATGAAGATTAGTAGTCCAGGAATGCGGGTTAGTAGAAAAGTATATGTACAAGTCTCTGTAATTGAAGCCGTAATTATATCTCTTTCTGTACTCTTGTAACTCTGAGTGAACACCCTGTGTCGACCTTACTTCGTCACGCTATCTCTCCGTAGTATAAATATACATTGGACGAGTCCATTCTGTGTACAAGGGGCGAGCCCCACAATATTAAGTATGTCCGGAAATATAGCATGGACACCAAAGCAGATAAAGCAACAATATTCAATGGACGGCTTATGGGACATTTAGAAATTCACAAGTCGTTTTCTCGCAAGAAAACTTATCAGGAACGGGCTGATCCTAATCAATAAAGCATTTTTACTGTGAACTTTTTTGATCTTGCAATCTCATCAGATTTGGCGTGTTCACAAAATGTGATAGGTCATGAAATAATAGAGATTCTATATTACGAATAATGTTAAAAGAAGCTGGCAAAATCTTGTTCATTACATCCGAACGACAATAACATTTTATTTTATCTTTTATTTTTTTATTTTATCTTATTTTTTTAAAATAAGCTAGTGGAGATTCAATTTAGGGCTCGCCTTCTGTATGTAGTAAAATGATAAAGTTCATTAAATTTGATGAGGACTTTGTAATATGTGCATAAAAATAGTGCATGATCTGGATGCAGAAGTGGATTGTTCGTTTTAACAACGCCAAGACCGGGAACTGTTCTTTATTAATCATCTTAAAGAATCTTTCTTTTTTCTTCCATTAGTAAGATACTAACCGTTTGCGCCTTCTCAGTCTCACGATTTTCACTGACATAAAGTGGAAAGATTATATTGAATAAATTCTTAAGTCTACTGCTAGGAAAATCGGTTAAATGTGTCATGATAGGCAGTCTCCTCACAGGGCTCAATATTGTACATGTATAAATCTACTATTCGCCTCTACATCAAATACAGTTGCCACATAGGGTCAATATCGGTCCTGACCTGGCAACTCCGTTTCAGTCATTTTCGAACTACCTTCACGTATCTTCCCTATGTCACTTTCATAAATATTTTTATGATAACTGTCCTAGTGTGCTTTCCTGATTGGCAGCACAACTTCAGGAATTTAAACGCTGTTATAGAATGACAGCCAGGTCTATAATTTCAATGACTTTGCTAGATGCAACCGCAAGTTTCATGCTCATAGGGTCTTCTCTCAAACTTCTCATTTGTGGAATTCTTTCCCGGCTTCCTGCTTACCTGTCAACTACGATTTTTAAATGCAATGCAATGTCAATTATTTTCTCTCTCCTCGAATCATGTTCCTTTATGTTCCTCTTTGTTTCTTTCGCTTTCTTTACATACTTGCATCTTAGTGGATTTATTGCCCTGCTTGTGGGTGAGATGATTAATAAAAAAAATTAAATGATATTTTCCAGTAATGCAGATCACCACCAAGAATGATTATGTTGCTGCAGGAAATATTACCTATTGCCCACATTGCCAAATATTTTTCAATATACTATATCAATGATATGGTATCTTGTCTCCCTAAATATTTATCTAACAGATGTGGGGTCAAACATGAAAATAAATATATGAATCAAATAAGTTCTCTTAAAAGGAATAAGAACTTTTGTTTTTCTAGCTTTAACTTTGACTTTTCAATCTTAAATCAAATTCCGACAGATGAAACGTGGTACGACACTCGCTTCTCCATTGCTATTTCTATAGAAAATGATCTGACGAGCTACATTCCATAATTGCACAAGCTCTGAGATTTACAGCTAAGACTTGCAAGGCAACATACGCGGTGTCGACTCACACATATTCCTTTTGTATTCCATTAGTAAGAAAGAAGTTCCATTGGGGCAGATTTTCTCAAGGACCGTCATTAAAGAATAGACATCCGAGAGGACGATTCCCGGAACATCACAAAATTAACTCCTATTCAAGTCGAGGGACAACCTTTATCTTTCAGAGTCATCTTCATAATCTTCACATATTACTCATATTCTGCTTACGTTAATACAACCCAATTAAGTAATATTCTACCTTAAGTGAAGTAATTAATAAAAAAAATTATGATCTAAAAGCCGAAACAGTACAAATATAAGAAAATCATTGGTTGAAAAACAAATGAAGGTTACGGAATATCAAGCAGCCTATAATAGCATTTTCTTATAATTCTGATTTTCGCTACCTTAGTTATCATGTACGTTACGTGTCCTACCAATAAATAATGGACTATTTTGTTTTGATCGCATAGGAACACGAAAAAGATATATCATAGACGCTACTCGGTTTCAGTGAGAAAAAGAAAGGCGGAATATAGAAAAATCTTTAACGCCTGCTTCCGTGAAATTGAAGAAAAAATCGATTTCAAATATTTTCATTTGTACCCTCTTACTTCTTAAAATAACGACTAGCCGTCATATTTATGATTCTTATCGCAATATTTTGTTAAAGTTGATTAGCTCAAATAATTTATGATGCCATATGGAGATTTCTAGGAATATTTTATTGTCGTAGAACTCGCCATGAGCTTATTCTACTATAAACTGAAGAATTAAGATTCATCAGAAATTTCAAATAGGAACACCGTTAAATTTCCACGGGTATTTCTTGCATAAAAAATAATTTATTCAGTTGCATTATCTTAATTCAATGTATGTTTTATTTGCTACGTCTGAAAAATAAGAATATGTATCTGATTCAGTTTGATTCCTTAATAAAAACTGAGAATACCAAATTTAATTATACAATATATTTTTAATAGGGTTAAAAATTATAAATCCATACCATTGATGTTTGTTGATTGTTAAAAGACATTTATATATCACAAAACTAAAAATTAACTGAATAACTCAAGAAAATATATCGGGATGATCATAAAGATGACTGTTGATTTCGCAGAATTTTCGACAGTTTTCAAAGAATTCAGTGAATCCAATCTTACTGACAGGGTTCGGGATAAACCGGTATATGTATTTCAGGTATTTTTCCCACTACACCGCACGATGCGGCCAGCTCTCTTGAGCGATGATATGAAAAAGGCAACCCGATGGCAAATCG
>CAHIKZ030003327.1:1300000-1337500 GCA_903632075.3 Acanthosepion pharaonis | reverse complement strand
TATCAAGCCGCATAGTTGCAGACTTGCTCAATTGCACTCACACATACACACATGTAGGCGCATACCCACATTCATTGATCCGAATCTACTACCTCCACGAGGGATAAGTTGCCTTCTTTCTATAGACATGATGATGATGATGTTTGTATTTCCTTAACAACAATAACTGTGGCTGCATTATTAACACCACTGCTTATATCAATGGTGATATTAGCTGTGATATTATTATTGATATATTGATAATAATTGATGTGTTATTGGTTATGATAAACAGTAACGTTATCCTTAATAATGATGATAATAGCAGCATAAAAAATAATAATATCATTATTTTTTAATGTCGCTATTATTGGCGACAATGTTCACGGCAGTCATTTCCGGTTTATCGTTATCCAAATTGCTATTATAGGCGGGTAAGTGTAGATGAATTTATTCTAATAGCTATAGGATTACTGTTGTTATATGTGGGCAAATTATTTCCCACCCTCCAACTTCTCACGCATAGGCGGTATGTGGCAACCCTCTATGTGCTGTATCGCTACTTCGTTGTAAAGTGCTCGGGGAACTGCATCCCTTGGTTTCGCCAGTTCTAACTAAAAGCGTCAAAGAATAAGAAGTTGTGAAGAGCCATAATCATCCAAATTCTGTAGTGACACGCTGTATAGAAGTAGTAGTACTGAGACAGATATCCAACTGAATTTTTCCTAATCAGTACCAAAATTATGGCGTTTTTTTTTTTAATGTTATTTTTTCAAATCATTAGAAAAGGAAAACTCGAAAAATCGTGCGCTTCTGGTTACATTTTTAGTATGAAGATTTCCCACCGGGGGTAGCTTCGTATTTAACCTCCCACGATATTTATTAACTTCCAGATAGTCACATAATAATAGCTTAGTGTTATAACTGTTTATTGTAATCATCATCATCATCATCATCATCATCATCATCATCAGTTGCATGACTATAAATGTTGTATAGCCCTTGGTGGGAGTGCTCTTGGTCCCTGTTCCAATTAATACAATGTGCTATATTCTCTCTCTGTTTTCTCGTTTTCTCCATGCCGGGTGGCGAAAATACTTTGGATCCAGAGATAGAAGAATAAACTTTAAATTTTAAACTTAGCTATTTTATTAACGTCTAAGTATCCAATGGGTTGCACTACCTTCATTGGGAAGCCGTCTCTGACACGAACATAACACGTCTACATTATTTGACGGTTAAGTCTCGACTCCCCGAAAATCTTTCTCTGTATCTATCATTCCCACGCTGGCTAAGACAATCAAAATCGACTTCCTCTGTTTTTTATTCCATCTGACCTCAAAGATCAACCCCTAGAAGTAGGAGCAGAGATACACTTTTCAGCAGGGTTAGGGTTAGTTTTATAGTCTACTAAAATATTATTTAAGATAAACAAAATGAGAGTTACTAGATAGTTTTAGAGTTTTGTTTTTTAATCAATTTATTAATTAATTTTTAATTTATACTTGATAATACTTACTCTTCTGAAACCTTTCTAGTGTTCATGACTGTGTTATATTCAGTTAAATTTGTTACAGAATTCTTAGGTTAAACAAAAACGGGCAACCCTACTCAGAACTCTGACATCCCTGACTGAATGGGAATGGAATCCTGGAAGTGATGGATGAACTTTGTTAAAATTTTATAATATGGAATATCATGTGAAGAATCCATTTGAAACTAAAGAAATACTCCGGTGGGAAATTCCTTAATGAGACTAACCACCATGTGGTGATGGGTAGTTACCCAACCTTTTGAAACCTGTCCTCTCCATCTCTCTTTTTCCTCTTGCTTCCACAAAGAAACGATCCTGCTTACAATGTCTACACTAAGCGAAGAAAAATCCACAGAATGTTGTCCATCGTCAGTTTCTGGGATTTATTGCAAGGGACAAAGCAATCTTTGTCCGTTTCATTTTCATCCCTCTTATTAGAGTAAGTGAACTGTTTCTTTGGGAATTAAATCTATTGTAAAATAATATGCATCTTAATACCGCTCACCGCGAAGATAACATCTTAAAGAGAAGGTTAAACCGAATAGTATTAATAATGATATATCATAAATTATAATGATAGAAAGCAATTTCTTTCAATACACTCTAATAGTAAAGTGTGCGATGGATAAATTGTCCTCATTTTATATCTTTAATTTCGTGCATGCGCGTTGTTTGTTTTTGATTTTTGTTGACAGCATACTATATTAGAGTCAGTTGGACACCGTCTGCAAGAAAAAGAGCACCATGATGCAATTCACTCCTCCAGATTTTTGGAAATTCGCGCATGAAAGATTTGTATCAGGTTGCGTTATATTGGCATCCACTGGATATAAAACAGGGAAAAGAAACTGCAAGAAATTGTTATGAACACCACCCAGAGCGGGTTACGGAGATAGCAGCCGTAACAATTTTAGGGGACTTTACAATACACAGAGACAGAACAATCAAAGCTAATCACCCTGACATCGTGATTAGAGACCTCAAAAATAGAATATTCGCCCCTTTGTTGATATGACAGTTCATGCAGACTGAAATGCAACTTTGAAGATCTTCAAAAAACTATCAAATTACAAGGACCTTAATGTCGAAATCTAAAAAATGTGGCGCATGAAGACATTACCAATTCCAGTTGTAGGTGGAGCTCTCGGATTGACTGGAAAATATTCCAATAGACTCATTGAAAGAATTCCTGGTAGTCAATATATTAAAAAAATACAAAAAATATACTCACACGTAAAGCCCACACCTTACGAAGAGCTTTATCTATGTGTGATTTTTTTAAACTTCTCATTGAAAAATGTCATGATACTATATCTGACCTTAGGTTTCTGGTCGGGACCCAGAAAGAAATGAGTACGCACCAGAAACTAAAGTCCATAAACAATTATAATATGACTGTGGATCTATAGATAGTATTTCGATGCACCAATGATTTCGAGAAAAAAGTTTACAAAAAAGAAAAGATTATTGATACAGTCTAACAAAAATAAGAATAAGAATAATAACTGGTGTGAACATCATCTTGTATCTGTAATTGAGGGAGCAGTTATTAAAATCCACTGGATTTTTTTCTAACGACACAGATCAAACAATACAAACAAATCAGCCATGCATTATTATCAAAGACGAAAATGGAAAAAAATGTGTGCACAATGATTGGCTTGACGAAACTAAGTGAAAAAGATACCTGCGAAGGTTTTTAAAAGATAAGAAAATAAGAAAGCAGAAATGTGGCGCGTAAAAACTAAAACTGTTCCTCTTGAGTTTGGAGCTTTGGGCCTGATACAGAAAGAAGCTCAAGTACAAATCAACAAAATCCACGCTGTACCATCTCTCTCGGAAATCAAGCAAATGCTTCGAACAGACACAACTCATATCGTACTTTATTTATTTATTTATTTATTTTCTTGTTAATAGATGCGTTTTAAGTGGAAACAAGGAAAACTCATATGGTTCGCTTGTCATAGGTCATTGTTGATGACCAGACATGGGATTATAATGTCAATGATGGCAAAAATAATTTTTTACAATAATAATAATAATAATAGTGTGGATCTGTACAAAATATTTCGATGTGTCAACGCTTTGGAGTAAAAGACTTTCTACATACTTTTGAGTAAAGAGAAATATATATATATATATATATATATATATATATATATATATATATATATATATATATATATACAATTCAAGCAGCTCAGTTCTTAAAACCAACAACCAGACTATCCGCACTTATCATGTGATTATAATGATGAAGGAGTGTGCTGAAACAACCATTCTTTTGGAAGTCTCGAATACAGAGAGCTGGTGTACAGTATGCCACAAGGTCCCCAAACGACCCTCTGCAGGTTTTGGATTCAAAGTTGTCCTTCTCTTAGTCCGGTTGCCACCAAAGGCTATAGAAACCAGTGTGTCCTACTATTTACTTAAAGGGATATATATATATATATATATATATATATATATATATATATATATATATATATATATATTTTGTTAATAATAATAATATATCTGAAGCATGGATAGTCTTTACATGTGGACATGACGTAAGCTTTGGATTAAAGGTTAGTATAATAGTCTTTTCATTCACCAGAATATTAGTTCATTTCAAACATATTTGCTATACTTTTGGCAAAAGCCATCCACGTTATCGGACGAGTTTATCTCTCTCTCTTTCTCACTCGCTGTCTCTCACACACACAGACACACATGATATATATATATATATATATATATATATATATATATATATATATATATATAGGTCATAACGCGTACCGCGCATATAATATATAAATAATTATATATATTTATTTATATTTATATACACACATTTTTCACGCACACACACACACACACACACACACACACACACACACACACACACACACATATATATATATATATATATAGATGGAAACAGAACAACAATGTGGTGCGTTGTATCAACGGTGTGTTTGTCTTATATGTGGCCTTTTGAACAAAATAAACATTCGACAGTATGCTATTTTATTGAGAGAACAGCGGGCAGTCGCCATGAGCAATCTGTGTTTGCATCGAATTCAAGTGCTTATAAGCAAACCTACTGGGGTGATAAGATACATTCCTCGAACCGACAAACTCGTATGCTTCAAAACACATACACACACAATGTTGATGGCACGCACACGCACACACACACGCATACACATATGCACCTATGCACACTGACACTTATTTAAATACATGTTTCATTTATTATTATACTATCTGTTTATGTAACCGTTGATATCATGAGTAGGATATATCACACAAATATCACGCCACAATATTCATTTAATTTAATGCTTAACAATGACGCAGCAGATTCTGGCTATATAACCATCGTTTCATTTTAGCTTCTTTTGAATTCTTTACAAAAATCGCATCACTTGAACACAAAGAATTTTCTTAAATTGCCTCATCAGGCGTCCAGTTTATAACACTGAATATCCCTTGTCCGAAAACTGTTTTTTTTTTAATATCATTTTACGACAAACAAGGAAAAATCCACTAAGACGCAAATGGTTAATATATGTGAAAGAATATGAAGCAAAAGAACATAGCATTATTAAGGAGAGAGAACAATAAGAAAAAAATGGAATTGAGAAGACATGATAACGGTTGACAATGCATTTAAATTCTTAAACATCAAAGTTGACAGGAAAACGAGGAAACCGGAAGAGAGTTCAACAAACGAGAATTGTAAGAGAAGAAACATAACTACGCTTTATATAGGAATTTCTACTGTAAATTGAGGAGACCTAACTGCCAATCAAGTAATGCTGTTAAATTCGCAAATTTGAGGCACCAAAGAAAGAAACTCATCAGAATAATTATCATAAAAATAATTATACAAAATGCACCGGGAATCTACATTATGGCAGGACAGTGACTCTCTTCGTAATGTCACGACCAACAACATTGCAGATTCTTCTTTGGATTTTATCTGAAATACCTACAAACATAAAAGGAGAACCGAATCATATGTTGCAGCAATATTCGGTTCACGAACAAATGGTAGACTTATAAATGTGCATAATAGATTCTTCCGAGAAGAAAGATCTAGCATGAGACAGTGGACCAACTTTTCTAGTATAAGACATATCAATTGATTCAATATAAACATTCCACTTCATGTTAGCGTAAAACGTTATCCCGAGAATGCGCGGTGAATCACTCACCTGGAGGTTAGTATCAGTCATGGGGATGGAAGATAAATATGTTTGTCTGAGACGATTAAGAGAGAGCAGTTTAGTCTTGGCGGTGTTAGAATTAACAAGCTGTTTCTTGCCCCAGATAAGAACTGATTGAATGTCATCTTGGAGATTCGCTGCCAATTTGACCTTATCGAACCGATCAGATTTATCATTACGACAGGAGTAAATATTGTGTCATCAGCGAGTTGCCAACTGATGACATCGGAATGGTCGGTGACATGTTCGAAATAAGGGACATAGAATATATTACCATCGATGGCCGTTTCCATCTTAGAAAGAAAACTGTCTTTACTTGCTTTAACTTTTTCTATTTTTTGACATAAAGCTTGCTGTTTTCGTATGTAAAATAATTTTCTCTCTGTGGGTCAAATTGGGATAGGTATAGGCATGCTTATCTATGACATGTTTCTATATACCAGTGCTATATTTAAAATGTTTTCAGATTTTCTTCAATTTGTCAGCTTTTCTTGTTTTTTCTTCGTGTTATCAGATTATCACGCATATACTAATGCCTACAGTAGGAGTTGGAGAGTGTAGGAAAGAAATGCCGAATGGACGAGATCAGTAGAATAGATCAACCAAAACTCTTTGTTAACAATAAAAATTATAAAAGATCGGCTGTTCGAATAATATTTCGCACAGCAATGATTCTTCTCAAATTCATTGCTTTGTTTGTTAGAACCAGCGAAATATAGACACCGGCCTCTCTTCCTATGAGTGTCGAAAGAGACAATGATCTTACAGTTTAGATGGTAGAATAAGTAAAGAATAGTATAAATGGTTTTTCCCCTTTTCCAGAGGTTTTAAAGGAGGGATAAAGACAATACGAACAAGTGATATGGCTACCTTATTTTAGCTCATCATGGGGGTAAATTATGATTTACTTAATCTTAAATTTTGTGAAAATAAATTGTGCCCAATCGCCTTGACAACTAAGCTAAACTTGAACAACCAATTCACTGTTTTCTTTCATCTTAATTTCACTTATATTTGACAAATATTCGCGCCACTCGAGATAGAGTGTTCGAGAATAAGAGTTAAGAGCTACAAGTTATGAAGATATTTGTTTTGATAAATCTATGCTAAGCAAGATGACAATCCCACTAGCACGCAAGGGGCTATTGATATTGAAAGAGTATGGGTAAACTTTAAAGTGAATCGGAAACTAATCCTAAACAGGCAACGAAGGATAAACATCTAATCCTGTTCCAAATTCCAGGTAGGATGGTAAACCGGACGATAGGCAAAGCAATCTACTCCTATTTATCTGTGGAGAAGAGAATAATCAACCCGAGATTTGAACAGAGTAAGATTTTAGTTATCGTGTATCTATATTCTTGGATGTCGGATCCACAAAGTAGTTATTCGTCAGAAGCTTTTGGGGGCAACTCACCCAGGGAAATATGACAAAACTGAGAGTGGTTCACTGTAATTTGCGTGGCATGTTGGGTATTAGATTTTGAAATAAGGAATGTAGATCATCTAAATAATTTTCATGGAATAACGATAAAATAGCAAGTGGCTTGCAACTTTTCGAATGTGGGAAAGGAGTTCATAAAGTGGAAAAATGCATCATCGACAAGGCCGCGGAGATGCGTTTGGACTCTATCGAAACTTAAAAGTTTAAAACTGAGCATCACCAACTGAGATATGGCAGCAGTACTCCATTCTCAGCCTGCTCTGGTACTTTTAAAGGTAGAGCACATTAACAGGAGCCCTGGGGCGGTATAGGAAACCGAATATTTTTCCAGCATCTTTACCGGTGGTATGTACGGGCTCACTCCAAGTCTAGGGTGTCACGCATGATGTTCAATGAGCGGAGTTACCCTTTAAACAATTGCAAAAACAGGGTAATCAAACATGTGTATCTACTAAATAAAATGAACGAAATAATGCCGGATAATAAATGAAATATACACATTCCTTTCCATTTCCTCATCGTTCTATAAGCATGTTGATGTTTCGTAGATCATTTGTGTTTCCTGTTAGAAGAGAAGTTGTCAGTTTTCGAATGACTGTACATATTAAATATTTTGTCTTTTAAATGGATTCTTGCGTTGTCGTGGTGGAAAACGCCACCTTTTCTATTTGCCAAAATTTATTGTTTTTCTTGAACCCAAGTTACTTCAAAAGGCGAAAGACAGTTGAGATTTCGATTTTGAAACTCTTGGCAAACTCTTCCATCGAAATCTTCGGATTCTTCTCCACGATGGCAAGCAGAGCGTTTTGATCGACATTGGAAGCTCATCCGGAGCGTGATTGATGATTTACTATAAAATCACCCCTAAAAAATCTACCAAAACAAATTTTGTCTGTCTGAAGAACTGGAGCACAATCCAAATAAAAACAACCCGACGCTTAATCCTTTACGAAATTCACAGATCATAATATCACGAAAGAGCAAATTTCCATCCTACATGTTTGCGACATTCATTTGTGAGCAAAAAAATCAACATTCATCAAACTCTGACTGGCAATTGTATGATGGAATGTATCAATCTAGAACACCCCAGAAATCAGCAATAAACAAGACAACAGCGTCTGTTTGCAACGATCCGATATATATATATATATATATATATATATATATATATATATATATATATATATATATATATATAATGGGCTTCCTATCGTCTTCGAATTTTAAGGTTCGAACAATTCATTTCCTAGATCTGAAAATTCAGTCTACCCACACATATCGTTTGATCATATTGAAGATTACTTGTGCAGAACATATTTTGCAACTCTGCCCCAAACAACATTCATCAGTCTTTTGCAATCGGAGTTGTCCTTCTCCTGGAATGTTTGACAACCAATGATAAAGAGTAGAATTTGTCCTACAATTTAACCCATATCTGAAAGAGGGGAGGATATGTATTCATCACTCCCTAAGAGAATTGGCGCTTGAGGGATTATAACGAACTCTATTGGGAGTCAAACTCGACTCTCCCATTTCTAATTCCTAACTTTTATCCAATATATCATCTAAAAGCATATATATATATATATATATATATATATATATATATATATATATATGTGTGTGTGTGTGTGCGTGTGTGTATGTGTTTGTGTGTGTGTGTGAGTGAATGTGTGTTTGTTAAAAGTGATGAATTTTGTTGATTGGAGTTAACAGGGAAAAACAACTGGAATAGTGTTCAATAGGTGTGAAGTGCGAGAGAAAAAAATAGTAGATATAATATAGCGAACGGTTACATCTAGCAATTGAAAGAATAAAGCGTCGAGACCTTACTGCCAATCGAGTACTATTGTTAAATTCATTACGCACACACACACACGCACACATGTATATATATATATATATATATATATATATATATATATGTGTGTGTGTGTGTGTGCGTGTGTGTGTGAGTGTGTGTGATTTGAATAGGAAATAAAAACTGCTCTCTAAGGCATAATATAATTAACAAGTCCATACTTTATATGATTTAGATAGTATAAAAAATAAATAAATGTGAATAAATGAAATCGCTCATCCTGGAAGTTCTTATGACCTCAGGTGTGCAGAGTTTGGTTGATATCATCCCAGGCATCTTGTAGTATTTCTAAAAACAAACACTAAACTAAACAGAGAAATTCACATAGAAAATAATATCATCTTTCTGTAGGCGGCACCGTTTCTATGAATAACTGTGAGGGCCTCATTCTGGGTTAAAGAGAAGCATAAGGGTTGCCCTTTGGCGACACCTGCATAAACATACGAAGGGCACAGGGCTAAGGAATGAAACATATGTTCGTACCTGTTCAACTCTTGGTAAAAAAAAAACCTGAGGAATATTCACCACGTTTCTCGTTTCTTTCCATGCCACATTCTTTAGAGACGTGATAAATCATCCTAATTTACAAACACGCTCATATATATATATATATATATATATATATATATATATATATATATATATATATAATGAATTTTTTCGTAACCGGTAACACAACTCTGAGTTTCATGCGCAATGCAATCGCCAGACACTGATTGAAAATTTACCGTAGCATTAGTAGTAAGTTTACAAAAAGAAATAAAACAAAATAATTTAACATAAAATAATAAATTATGCAAATATACAAATACACATATATTACATAACTTCAAATACAAAAATATAACTATAATTCGAATTCCAGTCGAATCAGTTACATTCACTTACGCGTTAATACACTTGGGAAATGTATGAATCCTCTACTTCTCCCTCCAGCTATGGGTAAATAGCAGAACAGACTGGGTTCTATAGCCTTGGATGGCAACTGGTCTAGGAGAAGAACAACTCTGAATTCAAAACCCGCAGAGAGTCGTTCAAAAAGTGTGGCTGGTTCTGCACCACAATTATCAAATCACATGCGCTTGTGTTAAGCTTTCGTTTCCTAGCAACTGAGCTGCTTGATCCTCATACGTCGAATTCATATATATATATATATATATATATATATATATATATATATATATATATATATATATATATATATATAATAGTACCAATAATGTTAACAAAAACAAAATACCAAAGACAAATCCGCCAAGCTTTAAATATTTTGTTTTTTTATTATTTGTGCATATATGTATATGTATCTCTGTGTATCTTTCTTTCTATCTCTCCCCCTCTCTCTCTCTCTCTCTATATATATATATATATATATATATATATATATATATATATATATATATATACCCAAGTATATAATTGGTATATACGAATGAATTCCAGTAACCAACAATTGCTATTCTTAAAAGAGTGCTCAATACAAAGTAGAGCAAATATAATTATTTTTTATAAAAAAAAAACTAACATAAATATGTTATAAAATCACTACAAAAATATTAATTATTATTGGTTCGAATAAATTCTTTTTTAATATTACCCGTATTTTAAAGATCTGAATAGCTATTATAACAGGATTTCGTTGTCAAGCTTTTGAATCTTTCTATACTTGGCTTTTGATTGGTCATTCTAGCTTTTGTAACAAGGTTTTCCCCTAGCGAAGGATCGTTAATTAATTTGAAACTTTTAAAAGCATTTATTTTATATTCAAGCTCATCACTTGATAAGACACCGAGGTTGTTGAAACAAAATGGCTATTTTTGTAGTGATTTTATAACATATTTATGTTCTAAATTTTTTTTCATAAAAAATAATTTTATATATATATATATTATTGTGTATATATATATATATATATATATATATATATATATATATATATATATATATATGTGTGTGTGTGTGTGTGTGTGTGCGTGTGTGTGTGTGTGTGTGGACAGAGAGGGAGATAGATAATAAACAAAGTGATATAGATAGATAGATAGATAGATAGATAGATAGATAGGGAGACTAAAATTATTCCCAATATCAATGTAAGATTTGAATAGTGATAGCATCATACACATGCATGTCAGTCGGCCTTTTTGTTTCCTTGTTTTGATTCCTTGATTTAATCCGATATTTTCTTTTTAATTTATTTCAACCAATACAAGATTCAAGGAAAATTTAACGTAGATTGATACTAAAAGAGATTGTTGTAAAAGAGGCTGACGGAGGAAGTAAGAAGTGAACATGATTAAGATATACAGGATATACATGGGTCAGCATTGGAATTGAATATATTAACATTTAATTGTTAGGGAAGCATCCTTTCGGCAGCTTGTTCCACAAATTAACCGTTCTTAGTAAGACGTTGTCCGACTGGAACTTACTGCTTTACAAATAAATACGAAGGGAATGGGAATTATTTGCTATCGTGAAGGTGGCATGGTTAATCCACGCAGTGAAGGCCTTAGCTTGGGAAGGAGGCGAGGGAAGGTAACTGGTTAGAACAGTTGCAACAGAAGTAGCGAATAATGAGAGGCTAGAAACGTTTCGTCTGTGGGAGAGAGGACGCTATGTGGAAAATTCAAGGCTGAATAGTGAGGACTGGACAAAACCAGTCCAAATATGGCAGCAATACACTGTTCTTGGTCAGATCAGAGCATTTCAGGAGGTGCAATAAAAGATCTGACCATTCTTACAGCAAAACTTTAACGATGACACGAATATACGATGTAGAACAGAAATAAAATGAAAAAATTTTGTTCAGTTCCGAATGAAGACTTCTTTCAGCTTACCCCATACATACCCCAGTGGATAAAAGCGTTGGTTGAAGTAATCCAAACGTGACTTGAACCAAAGTGTTGTGAGTTCAATACCTGACCACAGCAGAGGTAAACAAAAATTTGGAGTGTTGAGTCACTGAAGGGAATTAACTGAAACTAAGTTATCCAGAAATTGCATAGCACATGGAACTAGAAGAATCTACCCCCGTGGACTAAATAAAGGGTTCGGATGGAAATTCAAACGTATATCACCAGAAGAAGGCTGGGGCAAACAACGGCTGAAACGTCGTGAATATGACAATAAATATGAGGACAACAGCCCGAATAATGTAAATAGTGTATATACTTATAACGATTGATCGTATGCATGTGTTCCGCTTGTGTTCTGGTTTGTATTTGAGTCCTAATAGACGTTCAAGACAAGGAAGCTAATTGATAGTACAACAGTTCGTCATAACTGGAGATAGTTCCGGCTTTGCTCGATGATGATGAAATGTTACTAATTTGGTTTTGGAGGCATTGAATGTTATAAGCTATTTTTCCCAAGAGAAAGAGAAGAGAGATCAACTGCTGGACCATAATCATTTATGGTATTTTTTTAAAGCCGCGGTATCGTTATCATAGATATTAACTAAAGATCTGACAATGTTCATAGGCAGATCGTTAATATAAAGCAGAAAAAGGGTAAGACCGAGGAGAGAGCATTGGCGGAATCCTGCGTTGACCTACTTTGCCATAATTGTTCTAGGGAAAGATAAAAGAATGTTATTCATTTCTCCTCAATTTGGAAGTCAGAGTTTTCTTTCTAGATGGGATATAGAATGAGACAACAAAAATAGACGTTCTTTCAAGTTTTTTTCATTGGGATATTTAAAAATTCCTGAAAACAGTTTTCCGTTCCAACACATTCTATAGCTCCGCCATATTCTCTATTCATATACTCAACCAGATATGAAGCAATTCTTTTATTTTAAATATTTGTATTTCTCATTTTAGAATATAGACCGATACTATGCGGTTATTGTCAATGGATTCACTTGACCATTCAAGCTGCTTATAAAAACAAGTAAGCCGGTCTCTTTGAAATGAAGTATACGTTATAATAAACATATTGCCAAAATTCATAACGTTTTATCCTTTTTGTGTTTTTTTTTCTTTTTGTGAGTCTCCTTCAATGCTCTGCTTTGTGTTTTAACAAGGGATTCACCATGTTTCGGTTCGTTGCTTCTCTATTTATATACTGCATTTTCATTCTTTCTACTTACATGCTTTGCCTTGTTGACAGATGGTGCTAAAATCTGTTTGGCATTTTCATCAACTTACAGGGTTTCAATCGGCCACAGAGATACATTTATAAAAAATCACAAGATAAAACATATGGTTCTCAATACTGAGAATACTAGCGAACAATTCAAGCTATGATGTCGTGATGACTTCAGTATATATTGCAATAACCTAATAAAAAAATGTTTCCGATCGTCTCAGCGGTGAGGCTGTAACACTATTTTTTTTTTAGTAAAACCATATCAAATCGAGTTCCATCTACAGTGTGTCAACACTTCACATTCTCTCATTTTGTTCTGTTGATTGGTTGCTGACTGAGTATAAAAATGAAAAGACATTACAAACACACAATGGTCAATATAAAAAAACAAACACACAAACCTATATATATATATATATATATATATATATATATATATATATATATATATATATATGTGTGTGTGTGTATTTTACATTGACCACTGTGTGTTTGTAACGTTTATATATCTATACAAACACAAACACACACACACACACACACACACATATATATATATATATATATATATATATATATATATATATATATATATACAAACAGAGATTTGTACCCAAAGAACTGATATATAGCCTTAAAAAAAAAGGAAGTCATACCTAAGGTACCTTTCAGCCAACACTTTTTCAAAGGTATTCGTGGCAATATCAAATATAACTGAATACAAGGACACACTTAATAAAGCAAATGAGGAGGGAAGGGTGGGACGCCATTAAAAGTAAATTAAAAGACTAAAAGACAAATTTTATTTACACGAAATTAAAATTAAACAGGGGGTGAAAATAAGTAGTTCCAATAAGAGTATAAAATATAAATATATATATATATATATATATATATATATATATATATATATATATATATATATATATATATATATATACAGAACAACATGCAGTATACAATTTAAAAATACTTATATTTTGTTATCTCTGCGACTGTCATATGTACACGGGTTTTTTTGTTGTTGGTCACGCAGTCATCAGGTGTTGGAAATGGACAGGAATCTTGTAAGTCGCATAATAGCGAAATATGTGTATCTTATTAATTCGTGCTTCTGCCTTTGGCTCAAATAATTAACTCACTTGACATTGGATGGAATAAGATTCAGATTTTCTTATTGGGAATGTTTTCGGATTCTTCTAAGCAGTAATTCGAAATCTCTTGGAGATTATGTGATTTACGTTGGAATGGTTATATTTTCTGTTCCCATCACAATGATTCACTTATCTTGAAAGAAGACTTTGTGCTTCCCAGTCTTCCAAACACTGAACATCTTCATCCACACGATAATTTTTTTGTTACAAGTGATGGGTGGCATGGAGCAACGTCCAACTGATAATCTTCTCCATTTTTGTAGTCTGGCAGAAGTTTAGAAGTTTTTTTGTTTTTTTTTTTTCTGTTGAGGCTTCCATTAACTTTTACCTATTTTCGTAGACCATCGCTTTTGTTGTAAAACCACACCATTACGTTCGCACATCCAAATGTTACCGTTTTTACGGGGTCTCTTGCATGACTTCATTCTCTCATTAAATTTTTCACATATTCTTTTTCATTAGAATGTATTCCTGGGCATGAAGATAAACTACATCTTGTATCAAAGCCTCTGATCGGGAGATTGGAAGTTTTGAGGAGCGTGGAACCACCTCATAATTACTGTTGTTGCTAGGTCCACCTTGACCTGGGATGGTAGCACCTGTTAGGGTCCCAGCTATAAGAAAAATAGTGAACCCCCAAACAAAAACAAAACTATGAAAGTATAAAAATACATTTGTTTAGTAAAAATAACAGAAATATCTTTTCATAGTACAAAAAATTACCAGCAATACATTTTGACCAAAAAATATTAACAACAATACATTTTTCTCAAAGAAATTATTAATGATCCCAAAGAAATTAAATTTCGACATTAAATGACTCATAAGGAGTTGATATTCCGCCCCCCAAAAAAAAACAAACAAAGAAAAGTATTAGGATGGAATTCTATTTTGAATTTATCATCAAAAACTACTCTATACCATTTTCCAGTATCGAATATGAGATATGCTTTTGCTCACTTCAATTTCTATTCCGTTGTTTTTGTTTCATGATTATTTTTGCTGCTATTCGCCCGATAAAACAGCTTTTTTGTAATATAGTGCGTAATATATCAACTGACACCTCATTGTTAAGATTGCTTCAATCCTCACTTTTCTTGCTGTTAATTTTGGATTGCCTACCGAGTTTTCACAAACTTTCTTTCAACTTTCTTATCTAAATTTTTGTAGTCTTCCGCTTTTCTTTGTACTTAAAACACTTTCAGTCGTAGTAGATGTCTTTTGGGCAGTTTGAACACAGTTTCTGTAAATCCCTAGCCTCTTGACTATATCTTGTTGAGTCATCTTCCTCTTGAAACTCACCACCGCCTTTGCTTAGACCTGGACTTATTTGTCAGAGGCTATTTAAGACGTATGCCATCGAAGAATTTTATAGTTTTTCCCATTATCACCTCCAGCTCCGACAACCTTTGGAACATGCATAATGTACGTATATAAACATTTATATACATTGCATGTTTCAAAAGCTCCTCCCGTTCCCGAAAAGAAAAGAAAAAAGATATATAAATCGTTAGGTAAACAAACGTACTAGAAAGCAAGGCACATTACAAAATAATGCATAATAGTGCAAAATAGTGCATGGATAAATAAAAACAAATATCGAAAAGTTTGTAAATTTTAGAAAAATATTGCAGAAAGAAAAAAGAAAATATAAATGTGATTTAAGCCTAAAATATTCGGTCATTCTGAAGTCATCATTTAACATCCAATAAAATCGTTTATACTGCCATTTTGACAGTGCTAACAGCTAAATTATCAATTGATGAAAAGGAGCAAAGTTGATAAATATAAACTGGAAAACTGTGGAAAAAGATGAAAGAAATAATAATAACCTTAAAACAATACATATATGAATTCAAATAAATATTATAATCGTAATAAATATAATAAATTAAATAGAATAGTTTCCGCTGAATCTTTACGCGTTCTAACCGACCCAGTGACTGAGCTCACAATTACACTAAGTCTCATCAAATCATGAAACAAGGATTATATCGACTAGCTTGTTATCGCGCTTGTGTATCTCTGCAGCGACTGTACGAAATGAACTCTTGTAACCCGGTAAATGAAAGAGTGTTCAGATCGAAATTCCGAGAACGTTAACCGGACCGACCAACACTAGCCTGGGAATACAATAAGCGAAAAGTGATAATAAAAACAAAGATGATGATATTAGTCCAAATGTTAATTATTAATTGTATAAGTTCTAAATTTTAATGGATCTGAGATTGATGCACTTGTTTCATTTGTATGGAAGCTTATAAATACCCTATCCCCAAAACGTAATGTTCCACATCTAGAATGACCCTTCCTCGTCTGCAACAGCTGTCTCATCAATACAAACCTGATTTCTGGATATCATATGAAGCTATCAAGTTGATGATTATTTGAAAGTGCTAAAACAGAATGGGATCCATAGATTTTCGTTTAAATGCATGGGACTCTCTTCTCTTTCGGGTCGGTGTGTATATATATTTTACAATCAGGTCCACACTGTACCAAGTCTGGGGTCCACTCGATATAGCGTGTTACAGAATAAGAAGTACATTTTATAAAGGATATGTGGTGAAGATAACGGTTAACCCTAGAAGTGAACTGGTTAAGATTGTAGTGATTGGGAAAACCCATTTTGAAGAAGAAACTGCCCAAGTGAAACTTACGTATCACCAGTGCAATACTAAAGGAATGGGGGTGGTTTGCCACAATGTGAGTGGAATGGCACATCCTGGCTTTCAAGGTTACAACTGGCTGAACCAAGGAATGCAGTTCGTCCGAGAAAAATGTCTATGGGAGTAACGATAGATCAGTGGTTGTCAGTGAGAGGGGGGGGTTACAAGGGAGCAACATTTGTCACAAGGACGCGGAGACGCTTTTGGATACTACTGAGCCTGGAAAGTAAGGACCGAGCAGCTCGCACCCAAATATGACAGCAGTACTCCAATTGAGGTTTGATTTAGCTCTTGTGAAAGTAGAGGGTCGCATGAGGTGTCAGGTACTCATGAGAGCGTTAAAGGAACCGATCCGTATGGGCGAGTTCCACTTGAGGTCTGGGGTGAGTCGCTATGAATGGATATCACCTCTGGGAGTCCCCGTGCCTTGAACGACTATTGGGCTTTATCCATTCATAGCGACTGTTGCTAGTTCGACTGGCGTATAATTTTTCTCAAGCATGCACAAACAGGGTGCAACTTGATCAACTGCCTACTTACATGTCATGTGGCTTCTGCTTACATGAAATGCAGACCAACACCCAGCGACTAGGGAGAATCTCTTCTCTGAATAATTTGCACCACCTTGGTACATTAATAAAAATTTACCACAAAATAAATTAGCAGTGTGCTTTTCTGTGTAGCTTCTGTTATACTGCACCTACAAAAATCCAAGAACCTATTTTCAAATCCTCAACGTCCACAGATACTGCTGATAAAAACAAACTGTTAAACAATCTTAACACGATCAGATGAACTTAAACGTTCTACTAGATTGGCAAATAGGTTTCACAGTTTCAATGTTGGAGTAGCTAGATACAGCTGTTTCTTTTATTCTAAGAGTTTCTTTTCTCGCCCTTCTCACCTGTTGAATTCCCATCTGATTTTTCTTTAACTGTCACTTACAGACTGCAAAAAAATCAATACATTGTCAATCGCTATCTTTGTCTTCTCGAACCCTGTTCATTTATTTTCCTTTCCTCACTATTTTTTTTCATTCACTTTTAATCCCTGTACGCCCATGCGTCTTAGTGGCTTCATCACCTTGCTTGTGTGAGTATCATCAACAATTCATCAGCCGTAATTATCCTAGTCATGATGTCCCCGAAGAAATAAATTTAGAGTTAAAGAAATTTAGAATAATTAAACACGCATCATCCAATGGTTTAAGAAAATCCGCCATTAATTTATACGAGCGGCACATAACGAACCTAAGAAATACCTAAAAATTGTCATGTACAATAACTAATTTCAAAGCATTAAATTCAGATTGTTAGCAATAATACAGGACCTCAAAAATCCAGGACCTCAAAAATACCTTCTGGTATAAAAATATAGCTAGAAAAATATGTATCCGAATTATTTTGTCCG
Organism: Acanthosepion pharaonis; assembly: GCA_903632075.3. Taxonomy (NCBI): domain Eukaryota; kingdom Metazoa; phylum Mollusca; class Cephalopoda; order Sepiida; family Sepiidae; genus Acanthosepion; species Acanthosepion pharaonis. Next base: position 1,319,137 of record CAHIKZ030003327.1, on the reverse strand, counting down.
TTAAATATTCAAATCGAAGCATTTTACATTTATTGGAACTTTTGATTAGTGACAGATTGGGCAGCGGGAAGTCCAGGTTTGCTTTCTTAAGTATCAGTAAAATGTTGGCTTGTTGGCAATGACCGGGAAAGTAGATTCATTGAATCTCTCAGCTTTTCACCTATAGAGTGAAACTCCAAATTGAGTCTCTATCCCCGTGCGTGTCGGTCCCCGACAAAAACTGGGAAACGTCCGATGCAAGATTCCAAGTTAAACAAAGATAAAAAATAAACGCAACTTCGAGAAATTAAGATTCGAACTTTAACTCTCAAATATTTTGTTGTTTATTCAGGATTTCACTTCTTAGGTAGGTAGAGAAATATTGAGCATCTTTGACATCACAAACTGACAGATCAGCCTTGCTCTTCAATACGCATGAACTCTATTCCGTCGCAATATCGCAATATTTCGACGCGTGACTGGCAAATCTAACGTGTAGTATCGAGATTACTGTCATTACCCAGCATCATGAGACTCAACAATACCACAATAATAAGTAGGGCTGTTAATATAAGCCAGCGATCAGAAATCCTTCAAGTCCCGTTTGTTGTCGACGGTTCCCAAAAATGTTCGCTTATTTATTTAATAATTTATTCGCCTTGGTTAAGTGCGTGACGGCTGTGAAGACATCATTTCACAAGGTTTATTGTTGATGATAAAATACTAAACACTTAAGACTGATATAAAATAAAAAAAAACGCTTCTATGGGTGTGTCCCAACAATAGTGTCAGACTAGAACTATAGTCAGGACAACCTGTTCAATCTACAAAAAGTAAAATTTAAAAACAAAAGAAAAACAGAACAGTTACATAATGCTGGCTGTTATGTGACTGAGATTGTAGAGCATTTCGAAAACATCATAAATGATAGTTTTTAATCATTTCACCCCAAACAATGCGACAGTGTCACTAGTATGCAGGGTATTACAGGGAGTGAAGTGAATGAGAAGATTATAAATGGGGAGGATTGAGGAAATGGCCAAAAAAGAACAGTCTTCAAGTAAACAGAAGAAATCGGAAGTAAGTTCTACGGGTTGGAAGGGTGAAAAAATCCATTAAAATAGAAATGACAGTTGTATCTAGCTTGGTGAAATGTGATGAAATCTATTTGCCAATCTAGAAGCACGCTTAAATTCATGTAGTCTGGACACCAAGAAAAAAGCTCGTCTTGTCAAGCAGCCACATTATTTGCCGGTGCAATCTAGAGCAACATTCGATGGGATTTTCTGGGATATATATGATCTGCCCGAAGGAACAAGGAGGTTTCTTTCATTATTTATATATATCCAGACGAACAAAACCTGTAAAGAAAACAGAATTATAAATAGGTTGAATCATTGTAATTGGGGAAAAAATCATAAAGGTGATAGACGAAATTCTGATTCTTATTGAATAATATAAACTTGGTACATATCAAAATGTTCTCAAGTCTTCACAATGAATTTTGCTCCATCTTTGATATTTAATCAAAAGAGGCGATTTAATTTAAATACCTGTATTTTTGTCAATCCACTTGTCAAAAATACAGGTATTTAAATTAAATTGCCTCTTTTGATTAAATATCAAAGATGGAGCAACATTTATAAACATATATGTGTATGTATGTATATATATATATATATTATCTATCTATATATATATATATATATATATATATATATATATATATATATATATATATATATGTGTGTGTGTGTGTGTGTGTGTAATATATATGTGTATGTGTTTGCATTGGCTTTCCATTTTTTTTTTTCATTTTTCTCAATCTATTTGACAAATGCTGTTTCGATCAATCAATTAATCAATCAATCAAACTTTACACCCAGAAACCGACCGATGTAGTCATCCTGGTAGAGTTACGATCACAAGAGATCAGAATTACCGACACAAACTATGTCTGTATACCGGGGTTGAATAAGACTGACGAGGTTTTCGTCGGTTGAAATAGTTCTATACCCTATATAAGGTAATTTTGGATTTTTTCGTTTACTAATATTTATTTGTTTTTTTATAATAAATACATTGCGCTCTTTTTGTATATCCGTTTTAATATTTTATATTACTAGGATCCACTTGGATTATATATCAACGGATTTATGATTTATTACCTTTACTATATTTATGTGAGTGTTTGTGTTTATCAGGGGCAAAGTGTCCATGTATGCAACGCATGCATTGCATGCCTTACATGTGTCAAGGATAAATAATTTTGGGTAATATAAAATTAATTATTGATAATTTTCACTATCCTTTTTTTCTTGTACTTTTGCATTTTCCATATCATTTCTCAAGATAATTGTTATAAGCGATATTATTTAGGGATGTATGTAGAGATAAGGCTTGTTGTTTACCTAGGAAAAGGGCAATTCATTTTCTGGCCTTTTTAGTAGAGAGCATGAAAAACACAACATAATAACGGGTGGGTGAAATAGAGAAAGTCACCGAGAAGCAGAAATTCTTTTGCTTACGTTGGAAAAGAGCGTGTCTGTAGCTTTCACTTTATTATTGTTCCCTGGATGCATGAATCAGAGAGACAGAATAATAAAGTGTGATGGGTCACATAGAGAATGTCTCTGAAAAGTAATTCTTGTCTGCTTTTTGATGACATTCTGCTTGCTTTCCAGCTGTATTATGCCAGCAGACACTCTCTACTGAAGTGATGATGTTCTTATTGCGTGCGGTTGAAGAGACATATAGTCGGACATATTTGAACGAAAATTTGTATTATTCGGTTCTGAAGCGTATAAAGGGAACGTTTGACGACTTCAGAGTCATATCAAAAGTTCTTATTTTTAATGACTATTAAAAACTTTTAAACCATGGCGAGTATTCTTGACGCTTCTTAAAACCTGGATCCTGTCATGTGACTATTACTCTAAAAGAGTTGGACGAGTTCAGACGTTGAACGAAAAGGAGCAACCGGTTAAGTCTATATTTTGTGATTAAAAGGTAAGTTTTCATTCGTTTCAATGCCTAAAGATTAAGTTTTTAATGATCAAAATTATTTTTTGAAGTTATGCAAAAAGATTTCTTGATAATATTGTATATTATTTCACTAAACATTTTCAATTTTCTTAAAGGACTTTTTTTAAATCACTGTAATAACTAACTTTAAAATTAAATCAAAAGTAATTAAATTAAAATTTCATGTATTATAGTTGGTGTTATTTTAAAGAAGAAAGATTGAAGTTTATCTTAAAAGAACATGTGTGTAATTAAAGCAATTTAAATTAAAAACATATTAATTTAGTTTACATCAAAATTACGAATTTTCACTCCACCAGTCATCAATAAACTAGAGGTTCCGACACATGTCGCAAAGCGATAAGACACTTAATTAAACATTTTTTTTAAATTAAAATTTCTACGCCTCGTTAAAACAGAAATTGCTAATTCTCAAGTCAGTTTTCACCATTGATATATATATATATATATATATATATATATATATATATATATATATATATACAAACACACACATATATATATATATATATATATATATATATATATATATATATATATATATATATATATATATATGTGTGTGTGTGTGGACATTGAAGTCAGCACCCAGTGGCAGTAGTGTGTTTCGTGCTAAACACAATTGTCAGGCCAAACAATTGCATTTAGCATGAAACAGAAGCCTCTGGAGGATGACTTCCATGTCCACTTTTATATGAACATAAGCTTTATTCTTCATGAGAACATTAACCCATAAATATAAGATACGTTAAAAATATATTTTATCATATATAATAATAATAATAATAATAATAATAAAGAGAAAGAAGAGTAATATGTATAATCCGGAGTTCTTATTAATATTTTCTATTTTTACAAAACAATGCACAATGTAAATTAACAGAGAATAAATATAAATTTACTTATTTAAAAATATGGTTCCATCGTTACACAGGAATTATTATGTTTCAAAAACAGAAGCTAAAAACTTCAAATTCAACTATAGAATTAAATTGAAGTCCCTAGTTCTGTTTCATTTTCAGACGAATTTTGAAATAACTTATTTTGAAATTTACTGAGATTTATAAGCACATATATTCATAATATTATTTTCTATGGATATGGGGAAACCAATCATTTTAACAAGGGCCGTGTACGGTATACTTTTTCACTGAATACTATTGTATCAACATATTAGTTACTTTCGAAAAGAGGTTAAGCCAGGTTAGGTTAGGGGTGGCTTTTTTCAGACGAATGATGACATCCGTTCAACGCATGTCGTCTGGTCTTTTTCAACGACAGAAAGCTTTCGGCACTTTTGTTTCGCCGTTATATTTGTACTTGTATACATAAAGATTTTTGTCTAATGGGTTGTTTGTGTCTGAATACGTCTTATTCAACTACAGTTTTAAAATATTATTCTTATTTTTAATAACAGACTCTACATCTTCACAAACAAATAAATGTATCAGAATTACTTAAATTATTTAAATATTATTATTTAAATATCAAATATAAATATAATATAAATAAGTATATTTCATTTATCAGTTTTTATTTTTATTTTACTTTAAACATTACTTTAGGAAAGTTTTTGACAAATTCGGCAGAGAATATCCATTTCATTTCTTTGATTAAGTAAATTTTTATTTTTTATAAACCTAGTAATATATAGTTTCTCATGTATGCACAAGGACATGGGTCATTTAATGACCTATATATTCTAACTTTTCTTATGAATTTCCATTTCAAAGTAGGTGTTTTATTAGTTTTATTAGTGCCAGAAATATTTCGATAGGGACATCTGATTTCGGTATTTATTTATCCTAAAAGAACTTTGATGTTGGTTAAACCGTTTTTTGAACTAATGTCTTCTACATCCTATGTAGACTTTTACGTTGTCTGGATCCTCAATAGATGAGATATTGCAGTGGTATACTAATGATTCAGTGCGGCATTTATTATTAAGAGTTAATAAATCTAGTCATCCTCCATCTATAATTAAGCATATACCTTTATTTATCGAAAAGAGAATAAGTACAAATTCAGCAAAAGAGAAGATTTTCTATGAATATATTAATTTCTATAATAAAGATCTTAAAGATAGTGGCTACAAAAGCCCAAAGCTAACTTACATAAAAAATGAAAATGGAAAGCATAGAAAAACAGAAGTAGAAAAATAATTTGGTATACAGCCCCATACAACCAAGTGGTAAATAACGAATTAGGACACAATTTCCTTGCATTAATCGTTAAACACTTTCCTAAAGATAGTAAACTCAGTATTATTTTTCAATGAAAATACGTTTGTTGCACTGAAAACTTAGAAAAAATTATTAAGTAACATAATGTTAATATCTTGAATAAACACATAGACCAAGACCAGAGAAATGTAGACAGTATAATAATAAAAAGAGATGAAGATAAACAAAAATTATGTAACTGTAGAAATCCTCTTCTTCTGTAATATCTATGTACTGGGTAGCTAAGTCCAACGAATTCATGAACAGTTCTTTTGATATTGATTGATAGGAATTTTCAGTATCAAACTGCATTAGTGTACAGTTTGTTTTATCTTTGATTTCAGTAAACCAGTTTGTTCCTTCTTTTGTATTAATCCAGTGTTTTAATCCTATATTTTCTTTAATTTGCTGATTAACCCACTCAAGGATTTTATTACATATTTTGCCTATCTCAGGTGTTGTTGGGTTTATTATCCTTGTAGGTGGATTTGCTTCGAAATCTGCTTTCGAGTCCTTTATCGTTAAGTTTCCCTACTCGATCACTAATCTTCAGTTTACCTGTGATTTTTTCACTGCTAATGTTAATATTTTCCGCAAGGTTGAAGTAATTCTTATTTGCCTTATTATAGTTCTTATGTAAATCCTTATTTATTAGCTTGTTGTAGTTCTTTACTGCTATTTTATAGAAATTTCCCGTTTTGTCTGATTTCATTAAAATTTTATCTGTTGCGCTAATGTTTTTCGCTATTTTTTCCAGCCGTTTTTGTCCATATATATATATATGGGGAGTGTAAGAAAAAGAAGATAAAATGCAAATGGCGTCTTTATTTACAGTAACCTTACCAGTTTCACAGTTCTATGAGTTACAAAGTTTCCATTGAAATAGTGAAATTTGTCACTTCTCCATAATATCTTTCGAATCTAACTGGATTTAGAGAATTATTTCTTTTTTTACAAATAGTGGCTCAGGTTGATATCTATTTAAAAGACAATCATGTTGGATTAATATGACCTTTTGATCAGGCATATAATTTTTGCAGCAAATTTTGGAAGTGTATATGGTTCAGTAAGGGTCGGTAATGACCTTTTCTTATATTTTTAAATTTAAAAATACTTTCTTATATATACTTTCTTTTTTTAAATTTAAAAAATACTTTCTTATATATATATATATATATATATATATATATATATATATATATATATATATATATATATATATAACTCTACAAATAGCATGCAGACAGATCTTTTACGAAAACGTCCAGTTGGCGTATATATACCTGTATGGAGTCCAGCACTCTGAGCCGTACAAAAGTATGGCAAAGACAGCAATTCTGTAAACCCTAATTTTCGTATCCAGTCAGATACTCCGCTCTTCCCACAAGCAATGCCGAAGGTTGCCGAAAGCACTGGTAGCCTTAGCAATCCGATGCATGATTTCCTCATCTAATGTTCGACTGTAGATGACTTTGCTACCAAAACAGTTGAAAGACTTCACATAGTTCAGGTTTTTGTCCTCTACTTTCAATGGTCTCTCAATTTGTAGCCTGATGATTTTTGTTTCACAGCATGGAATTGTTTAGGAGTAGGACAAGTTTGGTTCACTACTTCAGTTTTCTTTATCTTAAGTGGAAGACTGAATGTAATCCATCCATCAGAGAAACGATTTAGTAGCAAACAACATATCAGAGATAATTTTTGTACAAAGGTGGGTCTTGGCTTTGAAACGCTGATGATTAAAGAGTCTACCAGTTGTTCAAAACTGCAAGTGGACGCCGTTCTGGGTCTGCGAATGCATATTTCAGTACCACCGAGAAGAAAAGGGTAAAAAGATCAGGGGACATAACACACCCTTGGTTGGTGCAGTTCGTTACATCAATGTATTCTGACATCATACTATCAGACAGGATGTTAGCTTTCATTCCTTCATAAAAGGAGATGATCCCCTTTAACAGGTTTTTTGGGATGCCGAATTTCCTCAAGGCTTGCCAAAGAGTCTCTCGATTCACAATGTCAAACAAAGTCCACGAACACCATGTATGTTTTTTTTTCTTGCGAACTTTCTCTGCAACTTGAAGAAGAAAAAATATCATGTCAATGGTACCACGACCCGACCAAAAATGACACTGCGATTCCGGATAGATATCGTCAACAAGGTGTATAATGATTCTGTTTACAATCAGTCTAGCTAGGATTTTGCCTGCCATATAAAGGAGTGATATCCATCGATGATTATCACAGACAACCCTGATACCCTTGTTTTTGTAGAGGCGTTTGATAGAGTTTCATAATCCTGTGGAACGCAATCTGACTTCCATATCTCCACGAAAAAGAGATACAACTTTTCTACCAACATTTGCCCACCATGCTTATAAACTTCAGGTGGAATAGGATCCTTAGGGGTAGGTGATTTTCCAGATCAGATTTGCTTGATGGAGTCACTTACATCTTGATAGGTAAGTTCAAAAGACAACTCCGAAATTTCTAGATTTTGCACAAATGATGAGATGGCTTCCTCATCAGTAAACGAAGTGGTGTTTAACACAGTTTCCAAGTTCTCTTTCCAGCGATCCGAAATGTCTGACTTATTTCACCATCTTCCGTGGAGATTGGAACAACACCACTTTTCTGAGAATCGAAAACGCTCTTGAGGCCAGCATAAAAATTCTTTACATCCTTTGTTCAGTGGCCTTTTCAGACCATCAACGATGTTACGTGGCTCTGAGTGCTCGTTGGATCTGATTTTTACACATCTTGTTAGCGAAATTCTTAGTGGAAGAGTTCTTGTCCTCAATCCACTCTTTATGAGAAGAGTGCATTTGATCTATAAGCTGTTGAATCTCCGTATTGTTGCCATCAAACGAGTCTTGGTGTTATCGATGTGGTAGTCTGAGAATCTCCAAGGAAGCAGAATGCGTTGCATCCCACAGAGCCTTCCAAGACGATCCGATATCATTGGTAATATTTACAGCATCAAGTTTGTCAGAGAGCTCAAATTTCGTTTCAGTCGATTTAAAAGGCAGTACGTTAATGCGCAGGGGCACTGTAGAATTTATAATCCTTCACTTTTTCATATGCAGTGTAGAGTTACTCTGACAGATAGCAAGTTTTGTGGAATGAACGCGTGATCTTAAAATCTTTTATGTCCCTTCTTTTGGTGATGCCAGTCTTTTGGAATTCACCTGGTCTTAAAACAGCTGGGTTGCTGGTAGAAGGTATAAGTAATACTAAAGTCAAATTCCTTGCAGATAGTGAGAAGGTGTAATCCAACCGAATTCACACAACCAATAACGTGGCAACCTAAAACGCAAGAATGGTAATCATTTCCAACACGAGAATTGAAGTCACCTGCAAGGATTAATTTATCCTTATGTTGGACTTTAGTGATGACAACCCGAAGGAGATCGTAAAAAACCATCTTTTTCTTGCTCTGAACTACCTAAGGTTGGAACGTAACAGCTAACCAGCGTCACACGAGTTTTGCACTCCAGATCGAGGGTTATTGCCATTATACAATCTGATACACCTTTAGGTAAAGAAGGCAGTGAGCTAGCAAGATCTGACTTGATGGCGAAGCCAACACCTGATTGGCGTGGCTCTTTCTCAGTCTTGTCACCCATAAAACACGTACCTGCTTTAAAAACACGGTCTGCTTTGGCACTGATGGAGGACGCGGACAACAGAATTTCTCAAGGGTTTATGAAAGAATAGCCATCACCCATCGGTCTGCCACTGTGTAGAGTTCCAGCTAGAGCCTTCCAGTAATATCCTTTACTTGACCCCGTCGCCTTCACTCTCTTGCCAGCGGATTTTGCAAGTGAACTGTGTGGATAAGAACGAATCAAGGTATACCGCCCAAATCCCGCACAAGTGATTTGATTAAAGTGGTGAAAGCTTGTGCAGTCAGTGCAAATAAATGCAATACACGAAGCAGACAATAGACCCCTTGCTTTTCGTGTAAGAGTTTTCCATCTCCTAGACCAGTCGTGTACTATAACATGAAAGAGCCTTCTCAGCCCTGGTAGACACTATTTGCCCATAGCTGGGATCATAACATGTGCTACCACCTCGAGTCAGGGCGGACCTGGGAACAACACCAAATAATAGGTGGTTCCTCGCGCCTCAAATCCCAAACAGAATACTTGCTGACGGATTTAGTTTATATATATATATATATATATATATATATATATATATATATATGTGTGTGTGTGTGTGTGTGTTTGTGTGTGTGTGTGTGTGTGTCTGGGTGTGTGTCTGGGTGTGTCTGGGTGTGTGTGTCTGGGTGTGTGCGCATGTATGTACAAGTTTAAGCAAGTATAACTATATATAATAACAATCTCTCTTTTGTTCGGTGTACAAATTTAAAATCCAATCTCCCAACATTTCTAGTTGAGATAAAACATAGAAAGAGGTTGACAGATACTCTCTTGATTCAGTACTTTGGACGTGATTTAAATTTTATTTGATTTATGATTGCTACCTGCTCTAAGACATTCCAACGCATATTTTCGCACAAATATATAATTTTTTTTTCTTTCATCTAAGTCTGAGGAAATCAAAGAACGCACACACTCTCGGTGAAACGGGTCGTTAATAAAGTTTCCATTTTGTCTCATTATCTTCACTTTTGTTTCGGATACTCTTATATATCCCCCCACACACATATATATATATATATATATATATATATATATATATATATATATATATGCTGGTTGTAATATGTTGTTGCATCTATTATTCACGCTGCGTTTTTGAAACCTAAGTGAAAATGAAAACAAGGAAAACGATTGGACAAAATGCCTACTGTGCTTCTTTCATCTTAATAAAAACAACAAACGCCCACCGGTATCTCTTTGGGGTGTGTCTATGATAAATATGAATCTTGCCAGTGAGGTGGGGATGGTCATGCATGAACTTATTACGTTGCTCTCCTCGTATATCTTTGGAAAAAATCAGAATGACTTCATATGCTTCTTTGTTCTGACTTAATATTATTTTTACTTTTGCTGAAAATGGAACTATTCTTCGCTTCTGACGGGAGGAAATCCTTGTCTTGTATAAACAATGATTTTCGCAACAGGTGACAAAAAGACATGTCCGGTCGATCATTTGTCTTTTCTTAAATACTATTATGTTATTATGAAGAAATAAAAGTACTTTTGAAGAACGGTTTGATATACTATATTTATCAAGAATATGTGTTCTTTCTTTATGTATCAGGATGTTGGCAATTATGTCTCTTCCCAGCATCCTACACTTTTTATTTTTAAGGAATGTTTGATCCCTTACTATTCCTGTCAGCCCCTTGTTTGTCATTCGTTTACACATCTTTGTTAGTTAGGTTCCTAACATCTTTTTTCTATCCCTAATGCATTCATTATGTTCTGTGAGTATTAAATTCTCCAAGCCATCTTTCTTTGATTTAAATCATTGTGCCCTCCATATTTCCACTGCCTGAAGGTACGTATAAGTGTCCTGTTTGTTTCCATTTTCTCTAAAATTTCGTCGCTGTTCACGTATCAGACAATGGTATTCTCAGCATCCTTCTGCAGAACTACATTTCTCTTCTTCATCTGAGAGGAAAACGTCCAGAATTCCTGGTAATCTAGAAGGATTCATATTACATAGCAGTTCAGCACTCCTTGCAGTGTTTCTAATGATATTTTCATGTTTCTTATTACTTGGCTTATCTTAATGGGACTGCATCCTGAGTGGTAAAACGGTTAAAAGAAATTGGGAAAAAAGAATAAAAGATCCGAATTTGGCTATTCCAAGCACCTTAGTTAATATACCTTCCCCTGTTTTCCAGTGTTGGCATCACTGATATTCATTCAAAACACCCGCCAGTTGAATCTTGCGAATTCTTGGTACTTGTTCTTTGTTGTATGTTTGTGTTTGTTTTTGTGTGTTCATATCTTTCCTATGCCATCCTAAATACGGATTTTATTTAATTTTTTTCTCTTCTTTTACTACATTGTTTTAATTTTGAATTTTATCTTAATACTTTCCTCAGATTTTGTATATATATATATATATATATATATATATATATATATATATATATATATATACACACACACACACACACACACACACATATATATATATATATATATATATATATATATATATATATATATATATATATATACTTTCGGGTAAGTAGATACGTCTGTATAAGGTGCTAGTACATTAGTGTTAATTCTCGGTACTGCATTTTAATGGAAGTCCATTCTATGCGGGTAACTGAATGAGGAAATTGACTTTGACGGTTCCTAATAAAAGTGGATATTTGGACTGATACTAAGTTAAAACTTAAGAAACCCAGACTTGCGTTTTAATTCAATTATATATATATATATATATATATATATATATATATATATATATATATATATATATAATCTCAAGTGCTACTCGTTTGTAGCTGACTGGTTGTTCTTTCTATCGTAAGAACTTGAATCCCTTTGGTGGAAGAAAAGTAAATTGATTAAGTAAATCAGTCATTCATCTCCCCACCCATCCCGACGATTCTCTCCCGTCTTAAGTGCTTTCGGTCATGGAAATTGGAAAAATTCGCATCAAAATAGTTGTATTTGTATCAAAGCACCAATGAAATGATGCCAGTCTACTCTGTACCTCTAGTGTCAAATCTAAATATTAAAAAGAAGGAATTAATGCTTCTCTTGCAAGATTCTATAGACATACTCCTACTTCCTATTACCTCTCCCACTTTTAATATACTAGAATGTCAGTTAAACATCGCATAGTCACCTGTTCAACCTATTCTGAGATAATTGGAAACCCTACCAGAATTTAGCATTGGCGGCCACAATCTTAATAGCATATGATACGCAGATGACACCGTACTGATACATTACAACATCTTCTACATAAGGTAGCGACGGAGAGTGTGAAGAAGGGACTAAGCATAAACTACAATTAAACAGAATGCATGGTCATCAGTAAAGGGATGAACCGAAGTGCGACATGTAGGTCGTGAACACTAAAATCAAGCAGACTAGGACGTCTAAATATCTGGGAAGCGTTCTAACAGAGGACGTTAAATGCTTGGAGAATCTGATACTCACGAGTCGAATAGAGGGAAAGAGAAACAAGGGAAAACAATGCATGACATACCTAGCGGCTTTAAGCAAGTGGATGAGAGAACGTGGTCAGGAGAAGGTGGCAGAGGGAAGGAACTTGTTAAGAGTGGCAAGGGATAGAGGGGAGGTGGAGAGCCATGATCACCTATGTTCTGAAAGTACATGCCACATAGAAAGAAAGAACTCAATTCTCCAAGTTTTTTTCACCTTTCCTGTGGCCAGGTATTAAATTCACAACACTTTGAGTTAAGTAACGTTTGGCTTGAGTCAACCAAAGCCTTTATCTACTGGGCCATGAAATTCCAACGTACATCATCTGAAGAAGACCGGATTGAATAACAAAACGTCGTGAATATGACAATAAAGATGTGAAAAACAGTCTGAACAATGTAAACAGTGTAGTTACAATACCTCACCTCAGAAATACAGACAGAAGCTGAAGAAAGACGGAGCGTACAACGGCCGAAACATCTCGAATCTGGCAATAAAGATGAGTCTGAACGTGTAAATAGTTACAAAACCTTACGTGTAAATATAGACACAATAAAACACATACTAACAAACTGTAGCCACTTCGCTCATATCCGCTTAAAACATTACCAAACAACCAACATGAAAGAACATGACATTAATCTACACAATATCCTATAATCTCTTAAGAAATCGAATATATATTGTAAATAATGAATTCCAAAACATAACTTCAACAAAACTACTACATAAAATCCACATGGCATCGTCTCCAGTAATCAAGTCCCCACAAACATGTTTATGCACAAAAACTGAGTATCATTTACCATGTATTCCATTGTGAAAGCTAAATAACATATAACGTATTTTTATTACTTTAAACTTCCCCTGAAAATTAACTTTCAGCATTAAATGACCCATAAGGAGTTGATATGCCGTTAAACAAATAAATCAATCAATTAAGGATCCTTCATATGTACATTAGGTTATAATTGAAATAACCCAAGTGACTAATATAGGTTGAAAGTCCAAATAGAAAATAGCTATAAAGAGATTTGTTTTATCTTATTAAAAAGATAAACAGACTGATAGAAAGACAACTATGTGTTAAGTGTAGACAAACAGACAATCTTTTTGATTCCCACGCATTGTGCTCTTTTCAATTCGAAAAGAAATATCAAAAAATAATTCCTTAGTACAAACACAAGAGATGTTAAGATTCTCACTGCAGTCGTGTTGACATAGGTTTCATGCGCACACGTACATCGACGTTCCTACTCTCTCTCTCTCTCTCTCTCTCTCTATATATATATATATATATATATATATATATATATATATATATATATATATGCTTGTGTGTGTGCGTGCGTGCCTGTCTCTATATATGTATAATGTAAGCCTTTTTACCAAAATCCTCAAAACCTCACCCGATCTTTTCCTTTCTTTTTACACACTTGCCCTGACCTCCATAGAAATCACCTCTTTTTGGTAGGGGGGGTGGAGTGTTTTTCTTATTCTGCAACAGACCAAGTCGTCCCGTGAACTTCTGAGAGAATATAATTTACGAAGAACTTCAGAGCGGGGTCTGGCGCTCACGCTCATGGTGGCGAACACTTAACAATAATATAGGACAAATCCAGTTATCTGCACTTCTTTCTCAGTAGAATCTCAATTTTTTTCGATTATTTTTCAGTTAAATAATAATAATAATAATAATAATAATAATATTACTACTACTAGTAATAATATTAATAATTATAATATGGAGCGTCGTGCTTTTTTTGTCGGAGAATAAGGGAGCCAAAACAAGTTGGTTGTCATATCTGCATATTTAAGAACATCTTAAATTCGAGATCGTCTGAGCGGACTGGGTTATTCGAGATAATGAATTTTTAAAATGAGTCCTACCTGTAAGGTTATCCACTTCCTTTATCAAAACATTTTAACCCTATTGTGCCCATTTTCCCGTGAAACATGGCTCTGATATATACTTATCAACATCAAACTAACGATATATAACCCTCCATCACGTTTTTGGTGTGCTGTTTTTTACTCAATAATAAAATAATAGTAATAATAATAATAAAGACCAGGTATATTTCTCCTGGTTTCTGATCTTAAAACATTGAACGCGTTAATATTTACATATTTTATCTTTTGAATTAAAATGACCTACAATAAATATCCAGTTCAGTACTACTAATGTTTTTTATCACTTGCCTGTCTTTAATAATATTTAACTAGTGTGTGACTCTCTTCAAAATAACATTCTATCATTGTTTGTCTCTGTTCAAAATAATATTCAACCATTGTGTGTCTCTGTTCAAATTACACTTAAAAATTGTGTGTCTCGGTTCAAATTAACATTTAACCATTTAACCATTGTGTATCTATTCTTTTTATTAATTTGGAAGGTTAAGGCAACGAATGCAACTTCGGAGACACACAAAATAAGAGGGAAGACCATCAACTGGTGACAGTCTTAACTGAGAGGGTTTTCTTATCAAATCGCTACACCACAGCCATTCACTGTTGCACACAGAGCCTTGCCTGCGTTCTTAAGGTTTCAAGGTCGTTAAGTGTAGACGAATCTTCAAGATTGGGGCAAACTAGATGATGCTCTATAGTTTGTGATTGCGCGCATCGGCATTTGGGATCAACATCGGTGGCATATGCTCATTTCTGAAGGTTGACTCTGCAGCAACCAATCGAAAGGCAAGGGATCACTGGTTCCAATGGGGAAGAATTGTGTATGGCAGAGAGAAAAACTATGATCCACGTTGTTAACGTAGCAGTACAATGGTGAGAGATGCTAACGAGGATATATGTTGTTCAGTGTTTCGGCTGAGTGTAAAAAGTTGTATCTTAACACAAGCCTCTTTGCCATTGGTTCACAGCCGTAGAGTGGATGACGAGGATCAATTTCCTGTTTCAACTTCTCGAAGAAGTGATGTCCACGGAAGTAGCGTTCATGTCAGGCTTCTTGTTAGATGTGTTTTCTCATTTGTTAATCCTTCTCCAACGCTACACTAGGTTCTCTTGTTTTCATTTTATTTTTTTATTCTTTCTTTACTTTCTTACTTTTCTCTTTCTTTTTCTCAGTGAAATAAAAAAGCGTTGCTGAAATTCCTTTTCTGCCTTTCCTTGCAATCAAGACGCAACAGTCAGTTATTAATGAGGTAGCGTCCAGTCGGTTCTTTGGTTATTTCTTCCTTTCTTTCTCTTTCTTTCGCACTGAAGCCATGTAGCGCCTCTGAAAAGGTTTTTCCGTATTTCTACGTGATTAAAAACATAGACCATTATTTATGACGGTATTGTCAGTGCGTAACGTATGCGCTAACCAAGGAATAATAATAATAATAATAATAATAATAATAAGAAGAAGAAGAAGAAGAAGAAGAAGAAGTGGATCCCATGAAAAGCTAAGAGAGATGAATCCATAACTCACATTGTAAATGACTACAGCAGTTTTTTTTTTCGAATGGAATAAAAAGAAACAGACACGAAAGAATAGGATTAAGAATACACAAAGTTCTATGTTCTGACCTGAAAATAAATGGTAACAAGAGAGGCTAAATGCTGTCGTAGAATCGTTCTGATTGTAAGCATCAGTGTCTTTTAGTTCAGTGGAGGAATGTATAGCGGCTCGGATTGAAGAATTGGAGAGCCGACTTCGAATTCCAATCGAATCCATTACATTCACTAACGTGCTAATACCCTTGGGAAAGGTATGAATCCTCTTCTTCTCCCCCTCCCCAGCTATGGGTAATAGCAGGACAGAGCGGGTTCTCTAGCCTTGGATGGCAACTGGTCTACCACAGAAAGAAATGGCAACCTACTACGGGAGAAAATCTGCCTCGTCAGTCATTTATCGAAAGATGCATGATCGCCTAAGCATGGCACATAACTGACTGAGACGTTAAAATTTCTTAAGTGGGATAGGATTATTATTTTTATAAACAGTTCTCTTTTTTTAAAAAAAAGAGTAAATTGCAATCAAAATTGTTCTGAACATCTGAGTCAAAACATTTTTGTTAATCGATGATATTTTACTTACTAAAATCCTGTAATGTTATAACACGAAGCAAAAAAACTTTCTCTAACATTTTACACAGATCTATGAAAGCTAAAAGATTCGATCTTTATTCCAGAGAGATGAGCAGGTGGTATGTGGATAGCAGGTTTTAATAAAAAATTGGAGTTCGAATTCCGATCGATTCCTTACATTCACTTACGTGCAAATGTACTTGAGAAAAGTATGCATCCATCTCCTCCCCCATCTATAGATTTGTCTCTGGGAAAATCAGTTTTATTCTCAAAAAAAATATTTACCTAAAACAAAAGTTCAAAGAAACTGTGGCTAATGGATGGTCTACTTAAGAAGGATATTCATTCAGCGTATAAGTCAGGGGAAAACAATGGCGCGAACGTGGAAGAAGATAAGAGAAATCAGATGAAGGCCGGAGAGAGAACGGTCAAAACGTTGTGGGGAAAAATATTAACACACAGAGGATGAAATTAAAAAAAAATTATGCAAACGAGTGTAGAGTTCTTTGACAAATTCTCAGTCGTTGTGCTTAAATATGTGCCTAAAAGAAGACAACATTATAATTTCTTCGCTTTGCTTTAAGCAAATCAGATAGACGCAAAGAGCCATAGTGTTCCCTGTGGTGTATGAAAGGCTTATCGCGTTCGGTCGTGTCGCTCCTTATCTTAACTTGTCAAAAACTTGATTTCACATCCAAAGCCAGACTTTCGTGACAAATTTGAGGTGAATATATATTAACATACGAATGATTCTTTCTGTTGCTCAAAAGAAAATACATTAAAAACACTCATATATATATATATATATATATATATATATATATATATATATATATATATATATATATATATTGATAATATTAGTGGTCAATATATATATATATATATATATGCATGCATATATATACATAAATTCCCAAGAGGATAGAATCCATGTTGAAATCAATGTCCAGGACAGAGTAAGAATATAATATAAAATGCTCAAACACTAATATTCCATGGTTATAATTTATAGAATTGTAATCGTAATCATGATCCAATTCATCAGACCTACAAATTTAAAAAGCATTTGAATTTGTAGATCTGATGAATTGGATCGTGATTACGATTCCAATGTAATAAATTATAACCATAGAATAT
The DNA here is from genome assembly GCA_903632075.3 of Acanthosepion pharaonis. Lineage (NCBI taxonomy): Eukaryota > Metazoa > Mollusca > Cephalopoda > Sepiida > Sepiidae > Acanthosepion > Acanthosepion pharaonis. The sequence goes on along the minus strand of CAHIKZ030003327.1, from coordinate 1,301,616 downwards.
TAGTGTTTGAGCTTTTAATATATATATATATATATATATATATATATATATATATATATATATATATATATATATATATATATATGCATGCGTGAGTGCGTGCCAGTGTGGTTAGAATATTTTCATTACGACCATGAGACACATGTTCGAATCTCACCATAGTCGACTTCATGTTATCGGGTTGAGAAACGGAACCAGAGTGCAACGTATTTGGAAACTATTTGAAAATCATGCAACTCGCTGTCGTAAATCTTGCTGTTCAAATACGAATCTATACACGGAAACCGCTGATAATTGTAAGAAAAACAAAATGACAAGTCACCGTTATCAAGAATTTGTGCAAACTGTGAGGTGTGGTGATGTTTAAACTGTTAAATATGGCGGATTACCACTATATATAACCGAAACTGCACATAAGGTCTGCACAGGAAGCGCGTACATGTGCAAGCCTCTTTAGTCGTCCTTAAATCCAAGAGTATATATATATATATATATTTCGCAACAAAAAGATCCAAAATTACCTTATGGAACTCACACACACGCGTACATACACATATACACACTTATATAGACATACGCACATACATATGTATAAACATGTACTCCAATATACACACACACATATATATATATATACACACACACACATACACACATACTTCTGCACACATATACACAAATACACATACACCTGCACACAACACATTCAAACCATATTATAATGATAATGGAACTACAAATCTATATTAACGTTAACTCCAATCATCCGAATCTAATAATTAGACAAATTCCTACCACTGTAAATACTAAAATCAGTAGATTATCTTTTAATAATAAGATCTTCGATGAAAATAAAAATCTTATAATGATTCTCTCAAAAAAGTGGCTTTAATCAAAAATTATTTTACCTGGAATCATTGAAACATACTAAAGTAAATAGACCCAGACATAGAAAAAAAAGTTATATAATTTAACTCTCCTTTCTGCCAATTATATAAATATTGGTCAATATTTTTTGAAATGAATTGATGAACATTTTAACCAAAATAACTCTCTAAGGTAAAGTTCTTAATAGAAAAACCTTAAAACTTAGCTACTTCTACACAAATAACATCTATAATATTATTAATTCATACAATAATAAAATATTAAACAAATTTTATAACAATAACCAAATAGATAGCAAGCCCTTAGGTAATTGCAAAATAAGAAACAATTTCCCAGTTGTAAGTATATGCAAATCAGAAAATGTTATATACCAGGCAACTATTTACTTTAAAGTAAATATAAATAATAAAAAGCTATATATCGGAAATTCCACAGCGATCTGGAAGCAGCCTTTCTATAATCGCAAGCATTCTCTCTCTAACCTTTCTCTAATACACTAAACAGTTCATTCTAAATATTTATGGGAATTAAAGGATAAAAACTTCAACCCAGAAAGATTATATGTAAATCCCCAAACTCCAACAGCTTCTGAAATAGGTGAAATGTGTGCCTAGAAGAAAAATTAAAATAATTAAATATAAAGATACAAGCGAGTTATTGATTTAAATGAATGAGATCATATATAAAAGTCACCATAAAGATACATTCAAATATTCTTATAAATAGTT
>CAHIKZ030003327.1:1182500-1295000 GCA_903632075.3 Acanthosepion pharaonis | reverse complement strand
TGGGTACTAGAGATGAGTTATCTCTGTACATTTGGGACATTTTTGTTTAGGTTGAGAGGATTTTACGGATGGTATGTGCAGTTCCGCACAAAGTCATCTTTTGTAGCTCTGTTCCATCTACACCCCGCATACTATTCTCTACCTTTACAAGAATCAGTTCAGACTGAAAATGGAGTGCTGCTGTTATGTTTGGGTCGCAGCTGCCCACTCTTCACTTTCCAGTCTCGATTATTTTCTACCTTACAATCTATTTCTCAGTATACGAAACGTTGCAAAACCTCTCGCTAGTCTTTCGCTACTTCCATGGAAAATGCTCTGATGAACTACAATCTTTAGTTCCACCAGTTCTGCCTTTTACGATTACGACCCGCCCTGCCAGGCTCATTGTAGTGAACTCTCACTGATTCCCTTCGTATTCCATTGGTGAGATGTAAATTCCACTTGATCAGCTTCTTCTCAAGAGCCGCTGTTCTGTAGAACCAAATCCTAAGAGGATTGTTTTTTTCTACAATCTTAACGTGTTCAAGTTTAGAGGTAACCGTTATCTCCCCCACGTATCTGCTTAAACTGTTCCTCTTAGTTTGTAACCCTCTATCTTAAGTAGCTCTCAGGCCTTGTACAGAGTGAACATCACTGTTAAAAAAATTAAAAAGCAAACCACGCATTTATCAGTGATGATTATTATTTATAGCCTAAGTGCAGTCTTGTGAGCTGTGATTCCTCAAATATTACTTCTCCCTCGGGATCTGTTAAAGGTCATAACCTGGTGACTGAGGTGTTTACAAAAAAGAAGTGTCGAAACACGTGGAAAACCTATTTGGGGTCTCCGCCTAAAGTTTGATCTCAGCACCAATTCTGTTAGAGTCGGTATCTTGATAAAGATAATCGTTATATGTTTATCGATGATTCTAAAATCGTTCCTCAAATTGGGTATCATAATTATTTACTCAGCCTAATCCCGAAGAATATGAATATAACCCAATGAATAAGTAATTTGATAAGACGATTATGTTGAAATTGCAAACTTATTTAAAATAAAATCTTTTCTATCGGGGAATTTGAAAAGAGCAGTGTTGATTTTGAGTCAATACGAACAATGAAAGAGAACGATGAAACTTGATGATGTAATAATTATTGGCAGCCGGGGACTTTCGTCGGTCTTTCAATCCAATATAGAAATCAGTATTTGAAATAATTTTTAAAAATGATATTCAGACACAACTCACTAAAAAGATTTCTACATCTATTTTAAGCTTCGGCTTATCTTAGATAATGTTAATAAATAACTCTACAAAATATACTCAATATATGCATATGCACGTACATACGTACACCCGGGCGAATCTGAATTACTCACCCACGAAAAACCGTTAAATTGAATTTATTTTACGGGTATACTCTCTGAGTGTTTGGCTCCTTCCCGTCTCAACGCCTGTCAGTCTTCATAGCTGTTGCTTCGGTGCCCGAGACAAAATCGACGCCATACCCATCGGCCGCTCCTCCTCCAGATCTTCGTTCTATGCCATTATACAATCGACGCTTTCAGTTAGCAAAGATCCTTGATATTTTATCCTGACCCCAATCGCAAATTTCGAAAAACTTAACATTGGCAACTGTATCTTATGCAACAAAGTTCATGTCAAATATTCTACGGTTGGTTTTATTTTTAATTTTAGTTTTGACAACTACATCTGTTTTCGAAGGAAAGAAAATGAATTTAGGTTTTTATCTCTAACCAAAATTATTTTCTCCATTTAATATTGCCATCTTTCTTGATGACAAGATTATAATTCTTAAAAACTCTTGGGCACTTCATTTATGTGACATGTCCTTTCACGACGTTGACGATCATGCCTTTCAACAGCTTCCTGAAATTTATTGCTTAAAGCAATTTTTTTATTATTTACTAAACACTTTTTCATTTTACATATATATATATATATATATATATATATATATATACAGAAAATATGTTACATAATTGTCGGACTTAATCGATTTCATTGCTTATGTTCAGAGACGTTTTGTGAGCAGATATCGTCTAAGATTGTGTGTTTTTAAGCAGTAATTTGGCCCTTGTAAGCCAGACGCTTCTCTGTAGCAGAAGAGTACAACACGTTAGATCAAATGATGGTTTCCTTCTAGGAATAAAGGTTAGAGAACCCATATTTTCTACGAAATTTCTATAACATTCAGAACGGTAAATGTAATTAATACTATTTAATGAAAAACGGACAATTTACTTAAATGAATTGTATCTATATATGTATATAAATGACATTTAAACAGAAAATATATTTAATAATTGTCCAGCGATCCATCGCGTTATATGTTGGCATATATATATATATATATATATATATATATATATATATATATATATATAGAGAGAGAGAGAGAGAGAGAGAGATAAACGCACACACACTTATACACAGTTACAGTTGCTATGACGTTTGCCTGATAACTGTCCGAGTTTCAATTCTCGGTAGTGGATGCGAACTGCTGATGAGTCCCAAATATAGGACAAAACGGCCGTCCTGTGCTTTCTGCATTCTGTTGAGGTTCCTTCTACACTCGATGAATTACTTAATTATAATAATTTCTATCACATATATATTTATTTTATCTTGGGTACATCCGGCAGCATGATCTCTAATCGGGAGATTTGGAACCACCTCTTAATTGATGTTGTTCCCAGATGCACCCTGACCCGTGCTGGTACCAGTTGTTAGTATCCCAGCTATGGGCAAACTGGATTAAAATACGAAGCTGTAAAAATAGTACATTTTAAAAATGAAATATAATTGTCCTATCCGTGGTGCTCTCAACTCGAGTTACTGAAAATAACGGATTTAGAGGAGTAAACCTCAAAATAAATCTTGCCACAGTCTGGGTGGCGGGAAGATTCAGTGGCAGTCTTCCTCAAACTGATGTCCTTGTACATTTGCCACATTGGTTCGGCGGATGATCCACCCGATGTAGACAACCGCGAGGGACACAGCTAATTTGTTGGAACAAAGGATTTCTCAAATGCGAAATCCGTTGTTTCAGACGTGAGTTGAGATGATAGCTAGGACAGGAAGTCCTGCGAAAACTTTGAAACCAATAATATGGCTAGTTCTCATGAAGCCGAGATAGACCAAGAAAGACGTGAAGGACTACATTGGGAGGGATTTATGGGAGTGAAGCATTGCCCACATAAGCCCACTTAATAGGGATGTTTGGAAAGAAGGAGTGAGAGCTGGCCGACTACTACTAACCCCATTCCCTATGCGTATAATTACATCTCCGGAGTTTCATTTGACTTGACTTGATATCTGTGCATGTAGAAAGATACACACAGACACATACACAGACACACACACATACATAAGCACACATACACACACACACATACATAAGCACACATACACACACACGCACACGCACACACACACACACTCTCTCTCTCTCTCTCTCACACACACACACATACACATATAGATAGATAGATAGATAGATATAAAATATCGCACAGTACAGTGAGAGCTGCTGGTAATAAAACAGTTCACGATGTAAAATAACTAAGCTAATGTTGAGGGGTCCACCCCTTTTTATACAAATGGACTCACCCAGTGTATACTTATACTACTGCAAGTGAATACCCGAGGAGTCAAGTCGAGTCGAGAGTGACAGAGTAAAAGGTAACCGGAAGAGTGAGGGGTGAGGTAACAACGTTGTAGGAGTCACAGTGAGCGAGCACGTCGACTCAGTAAGAAGTCATACAGTGATACTTCAATACCAAAGACTGTAGATATATTTTGCTACTAACCCGTATTCTTGGAACTACTAACCTGCTTTACCAATGACGATTATATTGAATAAATTTACTCTTTAGTATTTCAAGATATTTTGTATAATTTATATATCTGTTAAAATGATGTGACAGTATTATTTTCATTTTTGCGCAATTTAGACGACAATTTGTCCATCTCACACTGTATATTAAATTTGTTTAAAGCCAACATCATTTCTTTATCAATAACATATTTTAGAAAATTATTGTTGAGAAGATTTGTCTCATGTTGCTAAATTCGTTATAAAATAATCTGTATTAGACAAGATATTTTTAATTTTATAATAATATAAATATAATGAATCAACAAAAAAAATATGTATGTAGGCGCGTGTGTAATTCATTTTCTTTCTTCTTAACATTTATGTTGGTATGTGCAAGAAAATTGATAAAAAGATAATTTTAAAAGTAATTTACTCAAACAAGAGTCTGTGGGAAGAAGGCTGTAGAATGATGGTGCTGAATTACTAGACGTAAAATATATTTACGAAATTGCCAAACATATTTGTATTCCAATTTCGTTGTCTCACATATCAAGACTTGCTAATAATCATATGCGTCGTTTGAGAAAAAAAAACAGACATTCTTATCCTCTAGATCTTGTTCCATGTGATTAATACCGTTTCCGAAGTTAGAGAAACATCTTGATAAGTTCGTTCTGAAAACATTTAAAGATGCGGAAACTATCCACATTACTACAGAAACTCCTGTTTCTGTGTTCATAACAACACGATCATCTCCCAGAAAATATTTAGCAAACTAATCTCATATTCAGTAATAAGACATTATTTTGTTCTGTTGACATGAGGTAGGTGGCGGGGGGGTCATATTCGGAACCACGTTGAAGAGAGCAAGTCTCTTTTTATGTGGAATTCACTTCCGGTTCCATGCTTTGCAGCCAAATTTAATCTGCAACAATTTAAATGCAATCGCGATCTACTGTCCCCCTGATTACTTCTTTCTCTTTCTGCCCACTATTAATAATCCTGCCCCTAATCCCTTCACACCCATGCGTGTTAGTACCTTTACTGCCATCTTTGGAGTGATAACAACAAAAAAAAACAAAACAATAAAAACAACAACAATGAAATGGACTGTTATATTTTCTACTCATCAAAGAAAATGTTGAAAAAACTTTATATTCATTGGGGAAATTTAAGAAAAGGAAACCCAAGCCTTATAGCTATTAATATTTATATAATATACAAGGTCTGATCAAAAAGTATCGAGATTTGCGCTATGAAAAAAAAATATCAGTTCGGCATTTAATTTCCTTCGAAATAATTCCTTTCTGGAGTGACACACTCTATCCAGCGTCGTTTCCATTGAGGGAAGCATTCTTGGAAATCCATTGATTTGGAATAGTGAGCAACTGCCTCGTTGCATTCTTGGATTTCCTAGACATTTTGAAATCTTATTCCTTACACTTAGGATTTGATTTTCGAAGAAGAAAATGTCGCAAAGAACGATATCTGTTGTAAATGGTGTTTGTCAGAGCTGAGCAATGATTGTTCTTGGTCAAAAACTGCTGTACAATCCATGATCACTGATGAAACCGCTGTGGTATTGTGAGACGACCAAACTTTACACACTTTAATCTAAAGTACTACTATAAACAACGGAAGTGAGGGAGAATGTTATAGGTTATGGGGTAAGCGTGAGTTGGTCAATTTGTGCCAAGCGGCTTCATTGGGCCTATCTTACCTCCATTGCTATGGGGACAGCCCCGATACTTGTTGATCAGAAGGCGTATATAATGTATGTAGGAATGAAAAATGGTAAAAACGTAACGAAAGGGCCCCGACCAGGCCACGACCAGGCTAGTTTCATCATTTTGACCTGAGTGGATATTGGAGTTGTTGTTTACTCATCCGATAGTAGATGCCTACTCCTGTAAACGTCTATTATGGTTCACAATAAAAATTTTTTTTGGTTGGTTGTTAGCAAAACTTCACCAACTTAATCTATCCAAGGACCGCATACTGGTATCTACACGACAAAAGAGACTATTGTCTACCTTGGCATAGTTGTGTGTGTTTGTGAGGCTGTATTTTATTTTTTAAAGAGTTTATTTCTATACATATGCACGCGAACATAAATAAATGCGTGAGTGCAAAATGTATATATGCATTTCTGCATCTTATAGTTTTGTGTGTGATAATTTTAGTCGTGTATATATATGTATTTTTATTTCTATATGTCCAGGTGTGTGCTGTTTGTGAGTATGAGTATGTATTGATGATTATGTATATACAGAGTGCGATGGATAAATTGACGTTTAAATGACGTAAGAATGAAAATAGTACTGAGAATTCATTTTAACAGATACATTTACCAAAAGTACAGAAAAATATACTAAAAAACGAAAGAGTAAATTTACTCAGTGAAATCCTCAGTGGCTTCAACCACGGCCTCCAGATGACTTCGGAATCTCCTGCAACTCTTCTGTTCAGTCTCCATGAATGCTGCCATATTCCTTGCCTTCAGTTCAAATTTGTTGCTACATGGAGTCTTGTTGGTCTATTGCTCAAATGTGCCCCACATATAATAACCAAAGGGGTTGAAATATGGTGAGTTAGATGGTCAGATGGAAGGGGTGATGTCATCGCAGAAATTTTCTAACAGCCATGAATGGGTCCTCTTTCTTGTGTGGCATGGTGAAGATTCCTGTTGCCAGACATAGGGTCTTCCTGCAGCCACCGTCTTGATCCAGGGCAGCAATACCTCCTCAGGTCAGTTGATGTAGGCCTATGTGTGGTGTCTGAGGATCTACGGGATGACGAATGGAGGCATAACGTCTCCATCACAAGTGATCCCTCAAAACATCTTCGTAATCACCGTTAGATTCATTCAACTTTCCGAATTTTCAGCATTGTCCTCAGATTGACATCCAAACACTCTGAAATGTTCATATTGGAGCTTCCTGCACGGATGCCAAGCAGTACAGCATGTCCTTTCTAAATTTCTGGTGGTGTGAATCGCTTTATGTTGCTCATTTTTTCAAAGATGGTGCCCAACTGACCCTACTATACTAGGCTGTCGACAAAATACAAACAAGCAATGCACATACGCGAAATTAAAAATATAAAATAGCGACAATTTATCCATCTCACCCTATATTTGTCCCAAAGTTATTGCATATATACTTCTTGTGTTTGCAAAACAGTTTCGTGCTATTGCGTGTTTATATGTATCTTTGCGTGCTACATCTATATATGAACCTATGTGTTTTGTGCACACATACACACACACTTGTGTAAGTATGTATGTATAGTTTTGTGTGATTTCATGCAATACATATATAAAACAACGTGTATATCTATGACGATCCACATTTTGCATACTGGTTTTATTAACGGTCGTCATCGCTTTTCTAATTCTCTTGGCTCCAGGCCGACTCGTCTCCACCGTTAAGCAGGCTCGAACCCCTCCTCTTTGTCATGGTGTCAAAATCTGAAATCAATCAGCAGTGAGGACGGGGGCGAATGGTAGTGGAAGTGGTCCTGTGTACATTAAAGTTGGCAGCCGTTGGGTGTGATCATGCAATTTGCTCCTGCCCAAATAATGAAGAGAAAGATGATGAAAAAAGCCTTTCAGTGAGACATGCCCGTCCTTTTATCCAAGTCGTTCAGTTTAATTTACATTATTTTAGATTTTTATGCCGAATATTCTGTTTTTCTTCTTTCTTTTTTCGAAGGAGATATCTTATTACCCTCTCTCTCTCTCTCTCTCTCTCTCTTTGATCTTCCCTTTCATTCAAGTCCATTTTCTCTATCACTTTCTTTACTTTTTTGTTTTTCTTCTTTTTTTAAAGTTAAATTACTATTGTTATGATTTATTTTTATTTCATTTTTCAATTCTATAATTTTACTCCAATGAAGACAATAAAGCCACTAAGATGCAAGGGGAGGTTAGTGAATGTAAAAGGGTATAAGAAAAAGTAAAACATTATTAAGTATAGAGAACAATAAAAGAAGAGGAATTAAGAAGACAGGAGATAACGATTGACATTGCATTTACTTTTTTGAAGATCAAAGTTAACTGAAAAACTACAAATCAGAAGAGCTGTTCTACAAGAATTGCGATAGAAGTAACTGTTAGCATAGAATTTATGGTTACATTTAGCCAACACAAATGTAAAATGATGGGACCTTGCCGCCAATCTAGTACTGCGATTAAATACATAAAGTCTAAGTAGCATAGAAAAAAAAACTTTTTCAGAACAATTACCATGAAAGTGTTTATAGAAAATGCATAAGGAAGCTACATTATGGCAACTGCAAAGGGATTGAAGCCGAGATGCTAGATCAGGACCAATGACATTGCAAAATCTTTTTTGGAGTTTATCAAGAATTTTAAAATATATTTGCAACATATCTACGGACATGACACAGCGTACTGATGCATAACTATCTTTCTACGACCGATTCACTCCTATTTTATCTGCCATGTTAATAAAATGTTAATAAAAATATTATTGGTGCATCACGATCTTTCATGAAAATATCTGTATAAATACTTTTTTAGAATTTTTCTTATCTATTCTATAATTATTGATTTTTGGTGCATATTATGTCAGTTCTGAAAATGTAAACATCTTAATTTAAAACTGAAGAAGCACAATATCCCCCACACACATACCGACACACACACACACACACATATATATATATATATATATATTATTTCTAATTTTTCTATGACACGTGTTCGTTTAGAACGTGGGCGAACAAGGTTCTGAACAATTTTTTGTATCTCCAAGCAATTTTTGTCTTTTTACGATGTCTCCTAATCCTTATTCTGCCAACAATTAACATAAACAATTTCCTTATTATGTGTCCTCGAAATTTCTACTCTTTCCTTCAGGTGCTATGTATAAGCGTCTATATTCTTTAAAACTTCATCGCTGCTCACGTCTTCAGTCTATGTTATTATCAGCATCCTTCTCTCGAATCGCATTTTTGTTGACTTTCCTCTCTTTTCTGTGAAGAGATTCTTCAGTCTTCATGGCCATATAGTAGACCGATATTACATAATAGGTCAGTACTCATTTCTTTGTCTCTAACGAAATTTTCCTGTTTTTTAATGCTTTGCTTAGGGTCTGTAAGGCGTATTTTGCTATCCCATTGCACCTTAGGATTTCGTTGTACATTTTCGGATCTCTGTTAAAATACTTCCCAAATACTTAAAATGTTGCATATGCTTAATTTTGGGATCTACAATTTGTATTTCACATCTTGGGCTGTTCCTTTTCCTAATAACCAAATATACTATATTCTTTAAATTCATATTTCATTCTTTTTTCGCGATTTCTTTACTAATTCATGTAAAAGTTGCAGTAGTTTCCTTACCATGTCTGTTATCAACATTGTGATATCTGCATAAGATATGTTAAGATTATGGCTGCCAATAATGAATCCTGATAGATCTTCTAATTCTGCAGAAATTGTTTCCTTGTAAAGTCTGAATAAGTCTAATGAAAAGACTTTTCTTTCTCTCACGCCCTTCTCTATTTGTGTAGATTTACTAAAATTATTTTCAATCTGCATTCAAACTGTTTACTCCCGCCAGTTTAAGTTCTGTATTATTCAAATAATCTTCCCAAATAAATCAAGCTTGCTTAATAGTTCAAACATTCCATTCTAACGTACTTTATCAAACTCTTTCTCATAATCTAGAAAACACTCCTTTTCATTTGTATTGCTATTTCTGATATTCTGAGCATAAATATCACTTTTCTTGTTCCAGAGTATTTGATGTAACCGCCATATTTTGTGTCTAATTGTACTGCTCGCTTTATTCATCAGAATTCGGATAATTTTTGTGTTGTGATTCATTAGGATTATTAGATAGCACTATGAAAATGAATCTACTTCGGGCTTCCGGTATATCACCAAAGTCGTATATTTCATTTATTATTTCTGCATTTTTGTCAATGCGGACATCATCTAAAGCTGCCAGCATCTCTATTACAATCCCACCTGGTCCTGTGACTTTGTTCTTCCTTAATTTGATAAACTGTTCTCCTTACTGCCTCGGTTTCATGAATTTAAGCGTGCTACGAGATTGGCGACTAGGTCTCACAGTTTTACTGTTGAAATAGCTAGATGCAAACGTCTCGACTTTTATTTCGTAGAACTTTCATTTGTGGAACTCACTTCCGATTTCTCGTTTCCCTGATAACTACAATGATCAAAAATTTAAATGCAACGCCAAACGCCATCTTCTGTCTGAATCGTGTTCCTTTATTGCCTTGTTCTTCCGTAGTAAAGTCTTCTCATATTCTCATTCACACTCCTTGTAACTCCTCTGCATACTAGTGGCCTTTCTTGGGATGGAATGACAAAAAGAATTGCTGATTTCCATTCAGATATTAATATTTCTGGTGTTTCAATATTTTTGTGTATTGCTGGCTGTTCTCTTTCGTCGTGGAACTGATTTCTAATCGATTCATTCTATCTCTGAAGTATTTTTCTTTTTCTAGTCATGCAGCCTATTATGATTTTGTCTTTTATCATGTTAGTTCTCTTATTCTTCCGTGAATGTCTGCTTTATTTATGGCACTCCTGTCTATTTTTAGATTTCTCTCACTTTTTGCAGAGCTATTCATCATTTGCCTGTTTTTATTTGTTCCGAATTTAATTGTACAATATATTTGTCTCCGTTTCTTCATGTCAAGAATTTCATCTGTCATCCAATACTTTTTTGCTTACCTACTTTTCTTTGGGAGGATCTCGTTTGCTGATCTTGCTAAAGGTTTTTATTTTATTGTCTCTTGCTTCAATTCTCTACTACAATTATATTTGCTTTTAACGCTGTTCGTATATATTCCCTTCAAATTCGGATCATTCAGGTGTCTGTTATATTGCAATTTGGGGGCTGACTTAATCCTTTGAAGTTTCTGTAGTTGCAGAATCTCTGAATATATCACTGGTGGATTTGGCAATATCGTAAAAAAACCATTGTTGATCGTTAACCTTTCTTTCTCCTCTTAAAAAAAACCACCAATTTTTTTTTAAGATAATAAAAGTAATTTACTGAGAATTAAAACAATAATTATTGAATATATATACTTTAGTAAAAATTAGATTTCTTTACGATTTACTTTATTAATTGAAAAAGATATTTACTACTTAAGGCTTTCTCGATCCTGCGTTGACTCAGTTCCGCGTTGTCACAGCGCTCAGTAGACAGTGTTGATTTGTCCCTACCCGTACCTCTGAGAGCTTCCCCATGTCCACATATATATATATATATATATATATATATATATATATATATATATATATATATATATATATATATATATATATATATATATATGAATAAAGACACACACACACATATATATATATATATATATGCTTAAACGTTATTTTTAGTGGATAATTGTATCTGAGTAAGAGTTTCGTCCATTCACTAAACATTATAATAACTTATTTTCGTCTACTAGCCTTAATATTCGACAAATCTCATTGCAGAAAAATATGGGCTATTCACCAGGATTTGGTCCTGCGTTCACCTAGGGGAAGCCATCATTAGATCCTGACGGGCTTTGACGTCTTCGCAAATATATATATATATATATATATATATATATATATATATATATATAGTGGCAATCTTGAAATTTTGTTCTTGATTTTCTTCGTCAAATGTGCAATGGAAAGCAGCAAGACCTACCGTGAAGCAGTTGTGGTCCAATCCGATACACGGCATGTGAATTTATAATATAATGATTTAAATCAGCAATAGATTGTCGTCTAATGTTGTACTGAACTATATAGCAACAAATGTTGGACAATTTCCTCAATGGTAAAGAAGACAAATGAGGTAATATTGAAGTTTTCTACAGAGGAATGCTAAAAATTCCATAGACAGAACCTGTGAAAAACGAAGACGTTTCCAAAAAATCTTAAAATTAAAAGAATGCTTATGTATACAATCAGAAAGAGACAGTTGATATTTCTGGGACACATTATGAGAAAAAGGGTTGGGAGAATAAAACACTAGCAGAATATGCTGTACGCAAGATGGACAGAGACAAACATCGTGTGACCTGACTTGCAAGTTTTTGTCAATGGATAACAGTGAGCAGACAAAAAGGGAACGTAAATGTTTAAAGGAGATGCAAGGGACACAGGCGTTTGGAGAGCCATGATAAACTTCGTCGTGAAGAGACACAGTAAATAAAATAAATATGTTATCTTGCTATATGTTGTAATATATGTTGACTTTGATTAACTCCCTTTGTTATCGCTATTTCTGTTAGTTTACAATTTGGGCTATTGTTTATATTTTTGGCTATTGTTACCAATTTGTCATTTATATTTTTTATGTCATTTCAAAAATATTAAAAGCAAAGGAAACTGTTATATAATATGAATCTTTGTATATGGTAGTGAATGCCAGAAAATTTCCTCACAGAGGAAGAAGCGACTCGAGTTAACAGAAATGTGGTTCTACAGAAGGATGCTGAAAATACCATGAACGGACCATGCGAGCGTCGACGAAGTTTTCGAGGGAACGGAAATTAAATGACACTCATGCATAGAATCAGAAAGATATAGTTGAGATTTCTAGAGGACATAATGCGGAAAGAGTGCTTAGAGAAAATGACGCACACAACACAGACTGGAGACAATTAGGAAGCAGGAAAACAAATAACCAACCTAAGGAGCCTTGTGTAAATGGTTGCCAGAACAGAGATTAGGACGATAGCCAAAGGACAAAACTTAATAAGAGATGCAAAGGCAGGTCGTTGTGGAGAACCAATATCACCCACGCACTGAAGAGGCACAGAACATAGAAGAATATATTGTAAAACAGTTTTTCATGAATGAAAATGTTGAATTGCATAATAGTACTTGGCATAGATGAATGAGTAATGATTAGACATAGCTAGATAGATAGACAGACAGACAGACAGACAGATAGATAGATAGATAGATAGATAGATAGATTGTATGCTGAAAGATGATTTGGATTTGTATACTGATGTAAGTAAAAAACAGTGCGATAAATTTTCTTCCCTTGCGTCTAGTTGTGGGTGGTGTGAACGGTTTAAACGTCACCCGTTTGAATGCCCGTGTGTCGGGATTTGAATGTGACCGTGTTAGTTGCAGCATTTATTTTTTAACTTGCTTTATGTTGAAATCTAAGAAATAACACAAAACAAGTCAAATACGAGAGACATCCACGTGTTAGAAATTTAATCGCTTTCATTAATTGGCTCTGAATGGTCGATCGTATTTTCCTTGTTTCACAGCTCGACCCAGAGAGAATTCATTCCCAGAAGTTGCTGCCACCTGGTCACACACTTCTTTTCGATTTACTTTTTTTTCTCTCTCATTTTCCTTTTTTTTTCATTACTTTTTCAGTCTTCAAATTTCTTACGATTTCAATTCTTTCTCTATTTTTCTTTTCTTGAAATTTTTATTCCCTTTGCTTTTAACTTTTCCTTTTTTTTCTATCCTTATCCATCGTTCATTCGTGCTTCTCTCTTTCTGTGTGCCTTTCTCTTTTTTCTTCCTGTCCACCCCAATGTACATTTATATAGTTGACATTTTTTTTATTCTTTACTTCCTTTTTTATTCTTTAATTTCTTTTTTTTTACTTTCTTTCTTTCTTTCTTTTCAGATAATTTTTTTCTATTGTATCCAATGTTTTTCTTTAATTTTTTCAGCTTTTTTCCTTCTTTTTAAATTAATTTTCGTTTTAACATAAACAATTCTTCTTCATTCTCACTTTTCCTTCCGTTTTACTGACATTCTCCACTACCGATCCGAATTGGATTTATTACATTGTCCATCTGCATATCATGGAGTGATCTCTGTTTGAAATCACATGAATCTCCAAAATATTCAGTCCTTTCCGCCGAACTATCGACATCGAGTCATATACCAGGTGTTATTTGGTCGTCGTAATATCAAACGCTCTACATTGACTTTACATCCCTTTTGCAATTCTCTTTTATGGTTCTTGTATTCATCAATCTCCTTATTCTCTATCCTATTCGTGAAGTGGGCAACTAGGATAGTTATATTAATTTTTGATCCAATTATTATTATTATTATTATTATTATAATTATTATAATTATTATTATTATTATTATAAAGATCAAGACGTTTCGGCTTTTATTACTTTCCTGTTAAGCAAATATTGCTGGCAGACAGAAATTATCCCTTTCAACAAAGATGTCCATTTAAATTTCATTCAAATAATGTTTATATGTACATTTGAATGTGCGAACTTATATTTTAACTCAAGGCAACTTATATTTTAAGATACCCAGCTAGTTCAAAAGAATACCTCATTATTATTGTTAATAATAATAATAATAATAATAATTTTGGGCGTGAATCAGAGTGGTTAGAACGTCCTGCCAGGAGCCCCGGGTCTTGACATCTTCATAATATTAGCGTAGAGAGAAGGTTCCAACACTGTTGGGAAGTCTCTAGAATCTATATCATAGGCTGATTTAAGATTAGTGAATGTAATTTCTGAGGTTAATCTGTTCGGAGGCCGTCAGTGGTTGTGCTCTTACGAGTTCACTCGTCATTGATCACTTCAACTACGGTCCTTATTCAACTGATGATCGCCTCATATTTAGCGCTCTATCCCAGACGCAATTACTACGGTTTATCCATCATAATTGCTGTATAAACATCAGGTTAGCTCTGATGAAACAAATGTCCATATGCAGGCATCTACAAAAGGGTGATTAAAGGATGAATAAATAATAATAATAATAATAATAATAATAATAATAATAATAATAATAATAATAAATAGGTGTTTTGTTAAAATAGATGTTAATCCCAACCGCGTCTCTTTGTCTCCTTTATTATTTTGCATATCACTTATAGCATTAACCAGCCAACTTAACAAGACAGAATGCGGTTACAAAATAGCTCAAAAGAAAATAAACCATCTATTTTACATGGATGACTTAAAATTGTATGCTAGGAATGACAATGAGCTGGAAGGTCTTCTGCAAACTGTAAAATGCTTCAGTGAAGACATTGGAATGAAATTCAATTTGGATAAATGTGCTAAAGCTACAGTTTTACGAGGATCAACAAACTTCCTCTTATTAGTTTAGACCCTGCTGTAACAATAAAAGATTTAGAACAAGGAGAAGCTAATAAGGAATAAAGAAATAGTGCGTAAAGAGTACTATAGAAGGGTTCCGACTGGTATTAAAAACTGAATTGAATTCTCAGAACAGAATTATGGCCATTAATAACCTTGCCATCCCAGTGGTCCAATATAGTTTCAACATCTTGAACTGGACTCTAAAATGACATCAGACAAATGGATTCTAAAACAAGAAAGCTTCTTTCTAAGTATAAGATGTATCATCCAAAGGCTGATGTAGACCGTCTATACATACCCCGTAAAGAAGGTGGAAGAGGTCTTATTCAGCTAGAATTGTCATACAAGACAACAACTATTGGCTTACTAACTTACATGGAAACAACAAATGACTGGATGATAAAATTAGTGAAACAACATGAAAACAGAAAGAAAAAATTGAATACAAACAACATTTACATTTAGTAGATTCTGTAGTAAATCAAAAACAGAAGCCAAGAACCAACTATTGCAGCAAAAGATATGAAAAAAGAAAGCCAAGTAAAGCCCTTGAACAGATGAAACAACGCTGGCAAGACAAACCTCTGCATGGCCAATATCCAGAACGTGCAAATAAACCCAATGTTGATAAAGTTAATATCATCGATGGTTACGAGCATCTGGATTAAAGTCTGAAATTGAAGGCTCTTCTTGCAGCGCAAGACCAGAGTCTTTTCAACGGCAAATATCATACATAATAATGTGGATCCAAAATGCAGGTTCTGTGACAAATACCAAGAAACAATAGACCATCTAATCTCAGGATGTTCTATACTTGCCCCAAATGAATATAAAAATCGTCACGATAGATCCATCATGACAATGTGCAAACACTTTGGAAAATGTGTAAGCAAACACTGGTATGAACATCGGCCAGCGCCGGTTACAGAAATAGAAGATGTCACCATTCTATCCACACAGACAGAAAAATTGAAGCAAATAGGCCGACATCACACCATTGTCAAAAACCAGAAAAAAAACTTGCCTACTAATTGATATGGCTTGTCCAGCGGATTGTTTAACCAAGGAATTTGAAAAACTATCAAAATACAAAGACCTGGAAATTGAAATAGAAAAATGTGGAAAAACAAAATAATACCAGTGGTAATAGGTGCACTGAATTATAAAAATGGAACAAAACAACACATTGAAAGAATCCAAGGCATCTACAAAAATTGTCTTATTAAGTACAGCACACACACTAAGGAGAACTTTGTCTATGTAACGCTAGCAACTTCATCGGATGAATAAATAATGTGGCTATAACAACACCACGACCTAATAATAGGTATAATCGAATGATGATGATGATAATAATAATAATAATAATAATAATACTTTATACTTTTGTTTCGCACTAATCGTCCTAAAATCTCAATTATCAGGCCATCCCATAAGTTCTCTCCGAATTTTACCTTTTTTAAGATGAACAAAATTTAAAGAGTATTTTATAATGTCTAATGGAGCTGAACATTATTTTTATGTTTAGATGCATTTAAACTGATCAAATTTCATTTCAGAAAACAATAAAATTAAGTTTTGTTTGAATAAAACCCTGCTAACATGGAAGTACCCAAGAATCATTTGAGGCACATAATGCTTTATGAGTTCAAGGAAGGAAACTCAGCAGCCGAAGCAGCTAGAGACATTCATTCAGTTTATGGAGAGGAATGTGTGAATGAAAGAACTTGCAGAAGATAGTTTGTAAAATTCAGAGGTGGAGATTTCACCCTTGAAGATGAAGATCGAACCGTACGTCCAGTTGAGTTTGATGAAAAGCTTCTTGAAGCAGCCCTTGAAGAAAATCCTGCTTTATCAGTTGAGGAATTGGCAGTGGTTCTCAGTTTAAACCATGCAACTGTTCATCGTCATCTTCAACAACGTGGAAAAGTTTCTAAACTTGGAAAATGGGTGCCTCATGAATTGTCTGAAAACAACCTCAAATCCCGAGTTGACATCTTCTCTTCTCTCCATTCTCGCCAACTTGTTTCACCTTTTTTGCATAGACTTGTGACTGTCGACGAAAAATGGATCTTTTATCGAAATGTTAAGCGTCGTAGAGAGTGGCTTGGAAAAGGGGAAGGACCCCAACCTCAGCCGAGAAGGGAACTTCATGGGCAAAATGTTCTTCTTTCAAAAAAATCTGGTTGGATCGCCAAGGAATAATCCACTTTGAATTCTTACCACCTAATGCAAGAATTACTGCTCAAATATACTGTCAGCAATTAGAGCGTTTGAACCAAGCTTTGAGATAAAAAAAGACCTGCTCCTGTGAATCGAAAAGAGGTGATATTTCATCAGGACAATGGGCGACCCCACACAACAAGAATCACGTCACAACAGATCGAAGAACTTGGTTGGGAGAAAATTCCTCATCCACCTTATTCTCCCGATCTTTCTCTTTCAGACTACCATTTGTTTCGTAGCTTACAGAATCATTTGGAAGAAACAGCTTTTGTAACACAGGAAGAGGTTAAAACTGACATTTGTGAGTTCTTCGAATCAAAGCCAAAAGAATTTTACAGTAATGGAATTAGTAAGCTTGTTAATAGATGGAAGGAAGTCATAGATAATCAGAAAAATACATTGTTGATTGAATCTGTAATTAAATGTAACATTTGGTCACTTGTTTTCTTTATTCAAAATTCGGACAGAACTTATGGGATGACCTGATAGATAACTCAAGGGACAACAAGGTTTTGTATCATATGAAGAAAACAGATCTACCATCAGAGAAAATGTAATTTTGGTCATTGTATGAGGAGAAATATACGCAAGAAATGAACAGTACCTGTGCATAATATCTTCCGGGAAGTTGACCTATATATTTGCTTGTGCATTTTGATATAATTGTAAATGCCCAACTATCAACAGGTAATGTTTTAGTCTTCACATACCATAGTCTACTCATTTCTATCACGAGGTATTTGAATATATTATTATTATTATTATTATTATTATTATTATTATTATTATTTCTTCCTCATTTTTTTTTTCTCCATTTCCTTGTTTATATTTTTTATTCGATCTTATTTTTTGGAGTCTAGAGTTCTTTTCTTTTTCAGATGACTTACTTTTATTTCTTCTTCTCTCTTCCGTCATGACAATTTTCTTCTGGTTTCACTCCTTTTTCCTGTTTCCTGCTCTCTCATTTTTAAAGCAACCGAAACCAAATGAGACCAATGTCGGATCGCGTGACATAAGGACTTCTTGCATTGCAAACAACAAATAAAAAAAAAAAACAACAAGCTAACAGATATTTCCACTCAATATTACTGTCTGCAATTATTTCTGTTTTTCTTTCTTTTTTTTCTTCCATCATATATACTGAAAAAGCAATGCTATTTCTTAGAGTTTCGTTATTTTGTATAGAGTGCACTTTTTTCTATTTCTCTGAGAATAAAAAAAAAATGTTGAATTCGTCGTCTGATACAGATTCGGACTCGTTAAGAGCTGAAGTGGAATTTTTATACAGATACTACTACTACTACTAATACTAATACTAATAATAATAATTGGAATGTCATTTAAAAAAAAAGGGATGGTGAAAAGTTGTCGGTTTGACCGAGAGGTTATTCAAAAATATTTATATTCAAGCGATCTACATTCTTTGATTCTATCAGTCCAGAATTTAACAGCTAAGACCTGCTAATCCACGCACACTAGGTCGACACCTTCTCATTTCGTTCATATTCTATTGGTATTTAGCAAGTTCTTCACCAGAACTGTTGCAATGCGGAAGTGGCTCCAGAGAGAATGCTTCCCTAACCACTACAATCTTCTAGTCAATGGTCAAACGTTATCTATCCTACATATACTCATAGTATGCAAATATTACTCCTTCCTTTTACGCCCTTACAACAACTTTGTTTAATAACCCATTACAATCAATCAATCAATCAATACAAATCCCTAGCGCCATGAGTGGCGCTAGGGATTTGTATTGATTGAACAATAGTACAAAAAAAAAAAAGAGAAAGAAATTTTCGAGTGACTGTGTGATTAAAATGTTAGCATTTCCACTCAGGTTGAAATCACAACATAGTAGATTTCTCTCAGATTTGCCTTCTTGATAATATGGGCCTGAAGAGATAATCTCAATGTGTAGCATAATTGAGAATTTTCACGAAAACCATAATATTGATGGCTCAAGCGATAGATAGCGAAAGACTAGCAAGGTTTTGCCCGTGTTCGAGATGTTATTCACCTGTTATAAAAGTTGTAGAAAACATTCCAAGAATATAGAGAAATGAGGTAAGAGTAGAAATAGAAAGACATTTTGAAACGTCTTTATCCTGCACTGCGCTCATTCTTAAGAGATGATGAAGATAATGTCAGGCTAGATGCAACCGTAAGTTACATTCTAACTGTATCTCCTATGGTACTTCTCGCTTGTGAAATTGACTTTTGGCTTCTTGCTTCCCAGTCAACTTTGATCTTCAAGAATATAAATGCAATGTTAATCGTTATCTTCTGTTTTTCTTAACGTTTTTATTGTCTTCTTCTTAATAGTTTTTTCTTATTTCTCTAACACTCAGTAACCCCCTTGCATCCTAGTGGCTTTGTTTTTCTTCAAAAATTAAAATTGTCCTTTATTCTTTTTCTTAATTATTGTTTTTTTCCTTTCTTATATTTTTTTCCTTATATTATCTAACACTCAGTAACGTCATGCGTCCTAGTGACATTTTTGCCTTGCTTGGGGTGAATGTTTAAAAAAAATTATTTTAATTGTCCTTCAAATGTCATGTACTTATACTAGGCTGGTAATCACTAAAATAGGAGAAGTGATATAGTATCCTTTAGAAAATGTGCCAACATTACAGCGTCGATTTAGCCCACTAGCAATGGTTAGATATATTAAATTGTCAAACATCAATCTACTGATCACATCTATTAGGTTTATCTCTGCTTTTCAAATGTATGTCTCCTTTTTAATGGTCATTTTCTTTCAGAACGTAGGCGATCATGGCTCTCCACAGATTCTGTTTCCTATTATTTTTTGAATTTTCATGATTTCTTGAGAAAAGTACTGGAACGCTTTCTCGTTGCTTATTCATAATTTTGTATTCGACGTTGTCCTTCATCTAGACTGGCCGCCATGCATGTCACAAGATACAAGCCTATTCCAATTGAACCGTGGGGAAGAGGGGATGATATATATTTTTCCTATAGGGATGTATTTGAAAGTGAACGCAACATAATCGGCTGGATTTTCAACCTGTCTGACAGAATCTTCTTTACGTAACCATAGCAATTGCGCTACCCAGTTTTTTTTTTATGACCAGATTCCTTTATATATTCATATTTTTCAATCTAACCCGGCATTTTCGCCATCTTAAAAACGAAAAACTTCTTCAGAAAAGTGCTTATAAAGCAAATTGGAATTGCATTAACTGCAAAAGTCTCTTGTTTGGGTGCTCTTCTGTTTAAAGAGTTAGTTTTGTTATTCGTCAAGATGGCTGACTGTGACGTTGGCCTGTATGCAGCTTGTCTGGTATTGATGTTAGAATAGTTGCTGGAAATGTAGGTAACATGTTTGTCCTAGAAGCGATTCAGCGTGTAAATTCTGTTAAAGACGTTAGTTTCACCTCCCGTCAATTTTAGATCGTGGTGGGCTCCGTATCCTCATGATGACGATGGGGTGATCAGAGGTTTTGACTTATGTCTTTTGGTTAACCGACTGCCGCTGCTGACCGCCATTTTGTCATCCTGATTTGAGTTTGTTTTCGGGAAGAACAAACGGATTTTGATGTCACTAAATCAGTGCCGTCAATTCTTCCAACTGTGAAAAGATGGCCTACCAGGAAAATCAGCATTCTCATTTCTGGTCTTTGACTGAAACTGTCGGAGAATAACCACTTTTCTAAGCCACGTTTTGTAAAAGAAAACTATTGTTTACTCCGTAACTATATCAACAGACCCACACATACGCAGACACACTCACACGCACAGGCATATGCACACACATCCACGCACACATTCACAATCACATAAATATATATATATAATAAATGGTTTGTATGTGCCAGTGTAGATGTTATAAAATTTGGTGAAAGCAGACAATTTCTTAATTTAAAAATATGACTTGTACATTATGGCTATGTTCATAACTGATGTTATTAAGGGTTTTATAAATTCGAGATATATGGCAGGAAAACGAATTTGATACGTACCTCGAAGTTTAGGAAGCGTTTAAAAAGTGGAAGCACTTATTATAAGAAAACAACAAGAACAATCCAAGCCTTATTAATATTAATTATTAGCACGATCATTTGGAAATTAAGAATATGTGCGTTTTCAGCGACTTTTATAACATCTACAATACAATACACACAGATATATATATATATATATATATATATATATATATATATATATATATATATATATATATATATATAGATAGATAGATAGATAGATAGATAGATAGATAGATAGATAGATATGCATATATATTATACATATATAATACATAGGTATATCACTAATTACGTAGCCTAATGATGAAGAAAGCGTTTATTTTATACAACAAATATGAATATTTCAATCTCCTTCTTCTTTGGTACATTTAAACCACTGCTTATAAATTAATCGGGTCAATCGAGATTTATACAATGAATATATTAGATAAAAATTCAACTAATACCGGGTTCGGCAACAGAATTGATGATTTAATCACGTAAGCTAATTTTAATACGACCCAAGGACATAAGTGCGTGAGGAATAGAAGTAGAATCGTGTAGTTATGCCTTACTTCTCATTATATGGACTCGCCAACTTTCTGGTTAACTTGAAAACCAACATTGAAAATCCAGGCTTCTTCAAGCACCGAACTCTATCGCCAGTTAGAAATCTGCTAATAGTCCCACTTAAGAGGGATGTACACGACAGAAATGTATATTTATTTCATTTTTTTCTTTCCTTTCTAAACGGTGAAATTAACATTAACCGTCCAGTGACAATGAAGTCCTAATGAAATAAAGGTGTCCTATGTCAGGAATTGAACTTATGTTCCTCTTCATCAGAGAAAATTCTTTTAAGCTAATTCTGTTTTAGCAATAAGACTACTAGAAGCCATCATGACAAAGCAATTTCAAATTTCTTAAAATGGATAACTAACCACTTCCCTATCTCGGCGGCCTCTCGTAACCTATTAGGCGAAAATGTTCTTTATCTGATGAATAAAATGAATAATGATTCGAGTGCTACCATTTTTTTAAATTTTATTTTTAGTAGGACTTACCGATCGTGAGACTGGTTGATATTTATTTCACTGTTTTTTGGGTTTTTTTTAATGAAGAAACACGGATGTCTAGACAAACACGTTTACATACTAAGTAAAATATTTAGAGTATTTACCACTCCAACAAGCTCTTGTCGAGCGTTGCAAATCTGTCCCCTTGGCAATTCGGATCGCGCTGTAGTACATTTTGATATTTTATGTGAGTCGTCTATTAAACAAGAACTTCCTATTCGCAAGACTTTTTTTTCTTTTACCAGCGTACGGACTGAATTTCATTTAACTTGCAATTCAGATAATTATGTCCATAGTTTCTGCTATTATCTCTAAACAAAGCATTTTGACTTGATTGTATCCCTGCAATAAACCATAAGAAATGTTACCCTGACTGGAGCACCCAAGACGGAACTGCTCACTTTTGGCTTTCATCACCATGGCTGATACTAACATTCAGGAAAGTGACACATTGTGTTTTTCTCAGGATAACATTTTCCGCTGACATAAAGAGGAGAAATTGCTCGTTTTGGAGGGAGAAAAGTTATTCACTGTATCGACACTATTTTTAAAATCTATCAAATCTATCTTATACATTTATGAGCCTGCCATTCGTCCATTCTTTGAATATTGCTGTCGTATCTGGTCTGGTGCTTCTGCTAAGTATCTGCAATATTATTTGTCTTGATCTGGCATCTCGGATTCAGTCAGTATCTCTCCGCCATAATCTAACTTCCTTTTGCATTTTCTATAAATATTTCCATGGTTAATGTTCTGATGAGATTTCCGCTTTTGTACGTAGACTTTATGTATATAAACGCGGTACTAGACTGGAAGAAAAGTTCAATATTTTAACAATTGACAGGACTAGATTTAAACGTAAGTTTTATGATAACAGTTTCTTTTCTCAAAATTCTCGTTTGTGGAACCCTCCATACTTCTTACTTTCCAGTCAACTTTGTTTATCAAAAGTTTGAATGCAATGTCAGTCGTTATCTCCTGTCTTCTTAGTTCCTGTTCTTTTGTAGTTTTCACTTCTTAACAATGTTTTCTTTTCTCATGCTCTCTCACACTAGATAACGTCTTGCGTCTTAGTGGTTTTATTGCCTTGGTTGAGGTGAAATAAATGAAAGAATTAGAAATAGATTCAATAAATCAGCAGAAATTTCAAGTTCTCCTCAGCTGCAATATACATTTCAATACAGTAAATTCCGTTTAATTGTTTTATCGGTTAATCTAGACAAGCATAACTGGACTAATGTCATTAATATCCGCTAATTTGGGCAAATAATCCGTTTAAATAAGCCATAAATACTTTCCATCAGTTATGCTCGAATAAGAATAGACACCGAAATAAAAATGGATAATTATTTAAGATGGGACATCAATAGATCCATAGGCTGAAAATAGTTATTAAGTAAATTTGAATCTGAAACTTTAACTATTCGATCAATGTGATTGATATCGAACACAATATTAAATTTATGAACACCTTGGAATACCACGTTGATTAAATAAATTCATTATCTTGAATAGATCGCTAAACACACACACACACACACACACACACACACACACACACACACACACACACACACACCTTAACATCCTTGATAGTGGCTAAAAGTATAGCCAATTTTTGTCTATATAATCTGTAACTAATCTATAAAAACTTTGCACAAATTCTATCAATAATTATTGATAATCCTAATGAAGTCCAAGAATGGATCACTGAAGGCATTCCATATCTCCTGCCCAAAATGGGTGAAACAGATGATCCGAAAACTTTATAAACCAATAACATGTCTGTTCACCACGTATAAATTTATTCCATCTGTCCTGATGAACTGCACTTACTCTTCTCGATTAAAACAACATGGAACAGAAAGAATGCAGGAGAGGCTGATATGGTTGCAAAGATCAACTATTGATAAACAAAATGATCCTGGAATCTTAGACGAAAATATTTAGAAATCTTAGCAGATCATGGATAGATTACCGTAAAGCCTTTGATAGTGTGCCACACTCCTGAATCCTTAAGACTTTGCATATAAAAAAAAGGTCTGCTCAGTGATAGTAAATTTCCTTAAATACTGCATGGGAATGTGGAAAACAACATTATACCTAAATCACATCAAATGCACTGCTACCACCTGAATATCCAACAAGGAATCTTTCAAGGAGATTTTCTGTACCTGTCAACCATTTTGTTTTTTCTGTCATAATACCTCTTAAGCATGAACTAAAAAAAATAATATCTATGGATCTAAAGTAAACAAGTAAGTATTCAATCAACTTCCACTCCATGGATGATCTCAGACTCTTTGCTAAAGACGATAACGAGTTGAAGGATCACCCCAATACTGTAAAATTTTTCAGTGACGACAGAGATATGGATCTCGGATTAGGTAAATGTTAAAAAAGTAACATTAAAGAAAGAGAGAAATGCAGAAACACATACAATAGATCTAGATTTTGTCAAAATGATTAAGGAAGTGGGACGAAGAGAAGCCTATAAGTAATTTGGTATTAGCGAAGGATATGGAATACAGCACACACAAATGAAGATCAAAGTAAGAAAATAATTCTAGAGTCGTACGCGTCTGGTATTGGGTACCGATCTGAAATAAAGAACAGAATATCAGCCATAAACACTTGACAGTCGCTGTGGTGCAATATTGTTTCAACATTATTAATTGGACCATAACTGATGTTAAACTAATAGACGCCAAAACGAGAAAGCTTCTCACTTGCCACCACATGCAACAACTCAAGGATGATGTTAATCGTCTTTATATGCCAAGATCCGGGGGAAGTAGAGGATTAGTTCAACTAGAACTGTTTTACTAAACTACAACGATGGAATTTACAGAAAACTAAATGATGATCTGTGTCAAAGAACATGAAAGAAGTAAGAAAATTTATTCAGTAATAAAGGAAACAAACACGTTGAAAATGGAGTTTCAAGTGGGTGAAGAAATGCAACTAAAACATAATACACCAACTGCAGCTACAAAACCCTTAAAAAGGAAGCAAATGCACATGCAATCGACCAGATATAGAAACGATGCTAAGATAAACTGCATCACGGTCAATATTCTGCCCCTACCAAACCAGCTGGTGTAGATGAATCTCTTGGTACATAGTGCAGGGTTATAAGCTGAAACCAAAGGTTTTATTCATGCAGTACAGGACCAATTATTGTTAATTAAAAATTTCCAATCACACATACTGAATGCAATGATTCTGTGATAAATATTCAGAACCAATTGATGGACATGTATTAGTATGCACAGTGTTAGACGCAACTGAATATAACATTTTTACATGATAGACTAGGCCAATATCTGCACTAGAAAATACGCAACATTAACGTGATAAATATTCAGAAACAATTGACTATCTTACATCAGGTTGCACAATATTGTCACATACTGAATATAAAACCCGGCGTGATAGGATGGGTCAATAGGTGTATTTGAAATTCTGCAACTTTTACGGAAAGAAACCTACAAAAATTGGTATGAATACCACCCAGACCCGGTTTCAGAGATAGGATCTGCAAAATGCAATGAGATTTTACAATACACACAGAACAATCATATCTAATCGTACAGGCATCGTGTCAGGGACAGCAAAAAAAAATATGCCTTCTTATTGACATTGCAGTCCTTGCAGACTCTAATGTATCTTTGGCGATCTTCAAAAAACTATCAAATTACAAGGACCTTAAAAATTGAACTCTCCAAAATGTGGCACATGGGGAAATCAAAAATTCCATATGTAGTTACAACTTTCGGACTGATTGGAAAATATTCCAATAGACTCATTGAAGGGATTCCTTGTATCCGATGACTTAATGAAATACAAAATATTCTACTCACAATTACAACTCACACCTCATAAAGGGCTTTATCTACGTAAAATATATATGGTCTTAAGGTTATTTTTTCCTCAAATAATGCTCAGTGGAAAAGTCGTGATGCAATTTCTGACCTTAGCGTACTGGTTGCAACCCGAAAAGAAATGAGTATGCAACAGAAATCAAAGAAAATAATAATAATAAAAATAATAGTAAAGAAAAAATGTATGGTAAAAATAATAAATAGAAAAACAAAATATAAAATGTTCCTAAATAATACAATAAATAAACATCTATATGTATGCATATACATAGCCATAAAATAGCAATGAAAAGTGTCACATAAATGAATGGAAAATATAAGTGGTATGAAAAAGTAATAAGATACTATCGAGCTATTAAAACTTAAAAACAAGATGGCGCATATGTTTTAGTCGTTGTTTTCGTAGAATTTTTTATTCATTTTGAATTCATTTTTCTAAAATACTTAATTTAATGTTGATAATGTATATTTTAACATTCCTACGGCTGTATTGTGAATTAGAAGTGGATGTGTCTTTTCTATAAATCCTTTCATGGTATTTGTACTGATTATCCTCCCTCTATGGTACCCGGAACTTATGTATTTAAGCTCAGTACTAGTTTAGTCGCAAGGTCTCATCAATATACAGTTGAAATGGCTAGATGCTACCGTATGTTCTATGATAAAACTTTCTTCTATAGCACTTATCGCTTCTGTAACTTTTTGCTTCTCAGGAAACGTTGATCTTCAAAAATTTATATGCATTTTCAATCGTTAAATTCAGTCTTCTTAATTCTTATTCTTTTATTGTTCTCTCTCCTTAAAAGTATTTTTTTCGTATTCTCTAACACTCAGTGACGGCTTGTTTCTTAGTGGCTTTATTGCCTTGCTTGGGCTGAAATGATGAAAAGAATGAAAGGAGGTCATATCTAAAATGTTCTATACTATAATTAGGAAAGATGAAAATCTTTAGCATAGTTGACTAATAAGGGCTGCCCATAAGTTTCTGTTGGTGATTATTAAATGTGAAAAGAATTTCAGAGCTAGTTCCATTGACGTAGTGCCGCCGTCGTGGAAGTTGCAGTAAATCAGATAAACGACTTTAGAGCTGACACAAGTGAGTTGAGGTGGGTGTATTTTAAATTCTGTCCCTGGAGGAATATAAGTTGTATCGGTGACAATGACTTTATAGACTTGACACCATGGTTTATTGCATGTGTAATTATCTCGGAAGGTGTTCTTTTTGTTTCGGCCTGTAAGATATGAGAAGTGATAGTAAATTGGATGGCTGTCGTCTTGCATAAAGAAGAAATTCTATAAATTCGTCGTTAAATAGAGAATCGGGTTTAAGATTTGGATCTCTCTTTGGAAGAAATGGGACAATATTTTAAATAATGAAAATCAAATACTCTAGGTATTTATGACCTATGTTTTGTTTTGTGTAGGCTAAGACAATTTCTAGCGTGTAAATGGTCTTTACTTTTATAGATTAATTCATTTAATGGATAGTTTCCATTCATTAATGAGACGCCATGTATATTGTAGTCCTTAAGATCTGAGTAAATTATTATAATGCGTAAATCAAAGGGTATAAATTATAGGTTTCTTTCTTTTGGACTTTAATCATATATATATATATATATATATATATATATATATATATATATATTTATATAATTTTTATTTAAAAATATAAAATATATATATATATAAAAAATAGCCATTTTGTTTCAACACCTCTGGTGTCTTATTAAGTTGTTGAATGTAGAATCTACATTCAACATCGTCACTTGATAAGACACCAGTGGTTTTGAAACAAAATGGCTATTTTTGTAGTGATTTTATAACATATTTAAGTCATAATATTTAAATAAATAATTATATTCGCTCTACCCTATTCGCACTCTTTTAAGAATAGTAATTGTTGGTTATTGGAATTTATTCCGTATATACCAATCATATACTTGTATATATATATATATATATATATATATATATATATATATATATATATATATATGATTTATATGATTATTTAACTGTTATTTCTAGTGAATACATATAATATATTAGACGCTCTATGTATTTATCAAACATATATTTATTTATGCCCGTCTGCCAGCCTGAATATTCGAAAAATCTTATTAAGGAAAAATAGGCGCTCTCCGGCAGAATTCGAACCTGTGTCGCTGCGATGATCTAAGTACATCGGATCTAAAGACAGTTTATCCTGCCCTGGTTTATGCAGTTTGGAATCATACCAAAAGGCGCATAATGTCTTTAATGAAATTTCTCGAATATTCAATTTCACCTGACGCCGGTTATTTTTTATTTATTTTTTTGAAAAAAATACCCAAGGTGTCTAACACCGCTAATAAGATGTTTTGTATTTGATGTATTTTGGTATATTTTGCAACTAAAAGATTTTCTGTTTTTTTTTTTCAACCTGTATTTTGTTTTCGTTTTTTTAGCAAATATTAAACCAGCTGTATTTTAGTATGCAGTGTCTGACTTAAAAAGGAGGAACATCAAAAAAGAAACAAAACAACGTGTAGAGAGATGATACAAACGGTATCAAACGTAAAGAAACTGTTAAAATTAAAACAAAATTAAATTAATGCTTACAGAATGATTGCAAAATTAAGTACAGGCTGACCTTTCCTAGAAATCAAATTCACCAGGTTAACAGCAGTTTGAAGATCTCTTTCCGCCGGAAACCAACCAAGAAAAATGACCTAATAAATTCCTATTCATATCATAACAACAAAATGATATCCGACATAATCATCGGATTCTGAGAATATGCAGATTATTTACACGAAGATGAGAAATACACTGAAAACAATTCCGAGCTTCTTCAGTACTCTAATTATTCTATATTTAATGTGAAACGAAAGGCACGTAAAATATTTCAAAACAAAAATGGCCCCATCTGAAAAACCCAATGAATAGAAAAAATGTTATTCTACCAACTTAATTCTATCACATCTACAATCGAAAAGAATATAAACTCCACATAAAATTTGTTCCCACAACAGACAAAACAATAAAAGATTAGTCAATATTAAACAAAGCAATAAGCTAAAACCAGAAGGAGGAGTTTACTCAATCGCCTGTAATATTTGATACAAAAATACATAGGAGGAAACTGAAGGCATCTAAATAAAATCCTACATGAACGCAAAAGGAATATTTTACATAACAATACGTCAAATGTATTAGTTTCACACCGTAAGGAGACTGACCACAATTTTGACATAAGAAATGCTACTCTGATCAAAGGATAAAACAATTCACTACGACGTAAATGTCTAGACAGAGCCTTGATCGCAAGGTCATCTACAGTAATTTTTTAAATTCTAAAAACGAAATGTTTTATAATTCTAAAATCCTCAACACCCGTCCTTCGTGCGCATGTGTCGTCCAACATAACAGATTTAGTCAATGAAGTCAGTTCTAAAGGACGAAACGCATCACACGTAAATATTTTCCACTTTGTAATACAATATTGTCTCCAATATTATTCTTGAGATATAAAAATATATATCGTTATATATCTACCTATATATATATATATATATATATATATATATATATATATATATATATATATATATATATATATATATATATAAAGACAAAAGAAGAATTTATATTGTCGTTTTACACATACACTGTATCAGAATTTTTTTTTTTATATCGTCAGGCAATTATAACTCTACTACAAAAATAGCCATTTTGTTTCAACACTTCTGGCGCCTTCTCAAGTGATAGTGTTGAATATTTTTAGTGATGTTATAAAGTTTATGTTATAATTTTTGAATAAATAATATTTGCTCTACTCTGTACTGTGTACTCTTTTAAGAATAGCGTTTTTGGTTTTGGAATTTTATTCCGTCTACACCAATGCTATACTGGGATATATATATATATATATATATATATATATATATATATATATATATATATATATATATATTTTTTTGTTTAAAAATATGATTCCTTTGCTATATAAGAGTTCTCATGTTTCAAAAACGAGAGACGAAATATCCAAATAATTATTAAAATTAAGTTGGATTTAAGTACATATATATATATATATATATATATATATATATATATATATATATATATATATATACTTGATCCACTGGTCGTGTTTACAAGAACATCTGATTTGAATTAAGTCTTTTTGTGCTGTCTCCATGGTTATGATTACTGTTCTATCTTTAGATTTAGAGATTGAGCACTTTGGATTATTAAATTGAGTCTCTTTTGCTTTTCTGCTAAAGTTTTCTTTGATTTTTGTTAGTTTTTCTTTTGGTTTCTTTATTTAACGGTTTTCTGTTTTTCCTTTTACTTCTTGTTGTCACTTCAAATCTAATCATTTGACAGTTGGTAAAGTCTCAGTCGCAAGTTTTACTAATATTTTGCTTTCTTGTGTATGGATGTGTGTGTGTGTGTTTAGCATTCTCGTGTTTATTATTGTAAAAAGAAAAAAAAACATATGTATTCAGTCTCTAATTTTCGAAAACAGGAATGAGGCTGGGAATTTCCACGCCATAAATATATTTTCGTCTCAATACAAATCCAAAAATTTGAAATCTCGAAAAATCAGGTTTGTGTAGGATAATGGCTTCCTTCTTCAAAAGCAGTAGTTTAAGTACATTGAC
Source organism: Acanthosepion pharaonis (assembly GCA_903632075.3). NCBI lineage: Eukaryota > Metazoa > Mollusca > Cephalopoda > Sepiida > Sepiidae > Acanthosepion > Acanthosepion pharaonis. The sequence goes on along the minus strand of CAHIKZ030003327.1, from coordinate 1,264,237 downwards.
AGAAAGGAATATTTATTTGAATATGTTCTCTATGAACGTAAGAACGCTTTTTCATGAATCCCCCGGAAAGAAGCAAAACGCTAAAAAATTGGTCCAATGAAATTTTCCCATTTCTTATTCAACGACGAGTGATTAGCTCATGATGAATTGATAGGTAAAGAGGAAGGCAGAGAGATGCAACTGGATAGGATAATTTTGATATTATTAGGGAGAGTCTTGAACCCTAAACTGTATTTCAAATAAAGTAACATGAGAATGTAAACAAAAAATATGATATCTATCTATTTATCTATCTATCTATCTATCTATCTATCTATCTATGTTCATGTCTATCTAAGTCTATTCATCTCTATCTACTAATCTATCTCTCCGTTCAAGTTTTTTCATATCTATCTATCTATCTATCTATCTATCTATCTATCTATCTATATTTTTAAAGTCTGTTCGGTTTATTAATCTCTCTATGTATCTTAATCTGATCGTGTAATTCTCACTACTAAACGATCAGCACAATATCATGCTTCCAAAAATAAATGTACTCATGTATGAAATTTTGGATAATGATCTGCGCACACACACTAACTGAGAATCAGGATACGTCCATATTATGTAGAAGCATGTACAACTATACATTCCCACAATTCCACATCTATCTATCTATCTATCTATCTATCTATCTATCTATCTATCTATCTATCTCTCTCTCTATATATATATGTGTGTGTTTGTATGTGTGTGTGCGTGCACGTACATCGTGTGAATGTTATTTTGCCTGCCTCCCATTCACCTATGCCTATGCTAGCTATATATATATATATATATATATATATATATATATATATATATATATATATATATATATATATATATATATATACCAACAGTCATGCTGAAAGAGTGAATTAGAAAAACAAAAAGTGGGAAAAGCATGTAGAAGCCTTTGTTAAAACGTGTGCAAAAGTCGTCAGGAAAAGACAAGGATGGATTGTGTGGGGTGGATATTCTGGGTGAGGGGTCGATCACACTGCAGGGTGTTAACCAAATATTCTGTTATAGAATAAACAGGCCTCATGCAAAAGTCATACATTCGAATACCGACCCATATGCCAAGACACACACGCACACAGACATACGCCCGCACCGAGGCACAGTCCACATGCACGGACACACACACACTGATATATATATATATATATATGTGTGTGTGTGTGTGTGTGTAATACAAAGAAGGAAAGAATGTTCCATTCCAATTCCAGTAGATGCATATATATGTGCCTGTTTATTTGGCCATGTATATCCATACGAATATTTGGTCAACCAACGTAGATTATATCTGTATAATTCTACGACGTGGTCGGGCGTGGTAATTTTAAAGCCGACTTTGCTTTTACAGACACGGACACTTGACTATAATCATTTGATAAACCTATTCTTTTAAGAAACCGAGCTAAATTGTTTATGGAGGAAGAATATGTAAGCAGAATATCAGATATCTTAAAATTTGAGAGCAAAATCAGATATTAATTTAAGAGTGTATATAGTCGATCGTCATTTAAAGTAATTTTTTTTTAAATTTTAGACCTATTTATTTTAGTTTTGATTTTAAATACACGTTTTTAACATATATTCTGGAACGGGACGTATATATAATATCTCCATATAAGAATTAATTAAAATCTTCAGAATTTAATCTTTGGGGAAAGAAAAAAAGGAAAAGTAATTTAATTTTTATTTTGAAAAATAATGGCTGTAGTACTTTTAAGCAAATTATAGTGTTCAGGTCAGTAGCATTGAAATAGACCGAGATAAACCCGGTGCATAGTACCCTCCGAAACCCCCTGATCAGGGGTAAGTGATGGTGTCACTGGACAATGTTTTGTGATTCTCTCTCTCTTAAGATTTGCTTTTTTCTACCAAAATTTTATATACGTTAAAATTTAAACTAAGTACATCTGAAGAGGAAAAAGTTTACCAGATTTTTGACGTTATTCTGAGGTCTTTTTTCCATCCAAATCCGTGGATTTCTTTTTCTCATGCTTAGGCTCAATAAAAACACTATATAAAATTGACAATTTTATATCCTTAATGTTGAACCTGTTAAATTTTAACAAGAAAAATCTCAAGTTGGTTTTAAAAATTGCCTGGAAACATTGTTGATTTATTTAAGATAGAATATTCTATTATAGCATGTCTTTAATTTGTATTTACAGACATTGTATTTATTTCGAATTTTTCTTGTTGAATTGTTCACCTATATTGCATATTATCCATTATTGTACATAATTAGGTTACAATAAAATTTGTATTTTGTATGAATACTACCTTTCGACAATTGAGATGTAGTACAGTGGGGGGGGTCAGTATTATAGTGCCGATGGGGGCCAACTAGACCCTTGCACCGTCCGTGGATTGAGACCAAATGAACTAATTTAATTTTTAGTTTATTTCTGAGGCTAAGACGATAAATTTAGTCTTTGATATGTGTCTCAGTTGCAGTAAATAATGGCGGGGACTGTAAGGCATTGTAATTTACATGTAGCCCTGGATGAATAAGCCAACAGCTTTTGTATCTATCTACACGTTTATATATAGTTGATGATAAAGCGACACCAAAGAATATCAAGGATTGGAAAAGAATAGAGTATGCTAAAGACAGAAATTCGAAACAAACTCAGGCAGGCTTGAGTGGAATGGCTCAATGGCAAGTGTACGGAAATAGAAAGGATCAGCAAGAGACTAAAAGTGAGTGTGAGCAACAGAATCAAATATTTTTTTAATCATTTCAATCAAATCAAAAGGCAATAAAGCGTGTGAAAGAATATGAGAAAAATTAAAAGCATTATGAGAGAGAGAGAGAGAGAGAGAGAGAGAGAGAGAGAGAGAGACAACTACAAAAGAACAGGAACTGAAAAGACAGAAGATAACGATTGATATTGCATTTAAATTTTTGATGATTAAAGAAGACTGGAAAGCAAGAAGTTTGGAAGAGAGTTCCATAAACAAGAAGTAATTACCTGGACAAAATAAATGTTCATCAACAGGTAGAACAAATTCAAAGGAAGGATACCTGATAACCAAAAATATATTTTTAATAGGGAAAGAAAATATCACAGAACTTATACGTTGATATATATATATATATATATATATATATATATATATATATATATATATATATGTGTGTGTGTATGTATAATTATAAATATATATAATTATTATATTATATGAATTATTATATCATCATGAAATAACATTCGTAATATATTATATTAATCAATATCATTATTATTAAATATTATTATAGTAAATAGTACTATATAATATATAAATAACTCATCAAATAAAATTGTTATAAATTGTTATATGATTATATTAAACTATACGTTACAAATCAATATTATATATATATATATATATATATATATATATATATATATATATATATATATATATCAATACACCAAATATCATTATATTAAATAATATTATTACATTATTAAGTATATCAATATATTATTAAATAATATTATGATATTAAATAAAATTAATATATTAACTAATAAGTTAATTCTGTTTCTTTACCTCCATTTTTTCTCCCTTTCTTGCTTTTCCTTTTTTGTCTTTTCACTATTTCTTTTACTCTTTCCTTTTATCCGTTTTTCTTCCTTTCTTTTCCTCTGTCTTGTTTTAAAATTTGCTCTAGGCCTGGTTTTACTTAATTTAGTTTTACCTTATATTGATCGGTTTGAAATGCCTTACAGCTTATCTCAATTTGTAAGGTGAAATTATCATAACAACATGAGGCAATTTTAATTCCTATTGAATTTAATTTATATGCTCTGTTGAATAAATCCATTGAGCTCTCTTTGTGGATCTATTTTAATATTTTATATTATTAGGATTCACTTGAATTATATACCGACGGATTATTATTAATATATATATATATATATATATATATATATATATATATATATATATATATATATATATATATTAAAAAGAAGAGAAGAGAGGTGCCGCAAACGTTTTTGTTGTAATGTGGATTTATTTAAAAAAAATGTTATGCTTTTGTTTACATAATTTTACGACACGTGTTTCTGGTCTCGCGACCGTCTTCAGGTAAAAGTGGAAATTTCCACATATTATTAAAATAATTAATTTTTCCTCATGTTCAATGTTAAATATTCTCGATATGAGACATTTTCTGTTTGTGTGTTGGTAATCCGAATTTCCTTCTTGGATTGGCAATGAAGAGTTCCTTCATATATATATATATATATATATATATATATATATATATATATATATATATATATACATAATTCATTAAATAATATAATCATATTATATTTATTTATAATAACCCTTTCTACTGCTCTCATTAGCTTATTAATATTAAGTTGAAATTCATCAAGAAAGGTAGACAGTTTTTGTTAACCGAATTACTTTCGACCTCCTCCAAGATCATCCTCACGGATGAATTATGAAGAAAAACTTAATTTAATTGTAATCATTGTGATAGTCATCTTGCAAACACGCACGAAAGTGATCTGCTATGATGTTCAACAACATTATCAAGACGTCTTACACTTCATTTAGTGGATACACGTTCTATCGCACATCATTTAAAGACACATTCCTCTCCACCTTCAAACTACAGGAAAATACTTACTGACACCAACTACATGAAAATAATCACATCAAAACAACCAAACAACACTAACAAAATTTAAAAGGCATTTGTGTATACTAACATTTAACCGCATTTTATAATTTACCATCTCTGGTTATCGTCCTTGGACTGGGAACACAACGGTTAATTTTAAAATAATTATAACAGAGCGCGTTCACGCGTTTTTGCAAAATGGCTATCACAAGAATTACAGTAAATCGAAAGAATCGACGTTAACATAAAATACAGCGCCTTCTTTGATGAATTTCAATTTATCATCAAAAAGATAATTAAAGAAGTAGGCTGGATTATTATAAAAATGAATAGACATGTCTATATTATTTAATGAAACATGTTTGAATGAAGATATGCTGCCTAAATGTATATGTGTGTGTGAGTGTGTATGTGTGTGTGTGTGTGTGTGTGTGTGTGTGTGTGTGTGGAATGACATGTAATATTAAAAAGTCTGAAATAAAATCATAAATGGACAAAAGTTGAACAGAAACGAAAAAAACAAAAAAAACAGAAAGGATGCAATGGGTTGGGATCGTAATCGAAAAGCAATCATTTTAGACAAATCATACAGCTCAGCTTAGCTCTGCTCAGCTCAAGTTGACAAATGCAGTATTTCCCACTTTCAGCAAATAGGGGTGCGAACTGAAAATACTTACATCCCATGGCAGGATACATGAATATACCAGCAGATTTTGCCTATATCTACACGCTTACAAACATCATATTTCTCAATATTATTGTTGTATTGCGTTGTTCTACGGCACGTTATCAGCAATCAACTCTTATCTTTCTCTTATTTTACTGCATACTTTATATCTCTTCAACTTAACATATGCAAATAGGTAGACTACTATTTACCAATCCACTAAACCCCCTTGAACTGAGGAGGATTAATGCCTTTGGTTGTTCTAAAACTTCTTCTACAACTTCTTTCCTCTTCCCTCCCGTGAGGTTTATGTCCTGTTCTTTTTAATGGCAATTTTCGTCTAATTTAAACTTCAATAGTCAAATCTTGAATCCAGTAATTTCCCCCTCCCCCACTTTTTTTTTTTTTAGATGCGATCAAATGTTTATGGACGAATGTAGTTACATTTGGTACATTTTTCAATATATCTTTCAATGAACAAATATGATTACTACTCCCTCACGCAAATATTAGGATGCTAATATATTGGCCTGCTCCATAAAATTATTATAAAGTTTTGTTTTATTAAAAACTTAAGATTGTTTCGCAATCTGCTTTTATCAGCAGTATCTGTGGACGTTGAGGATTTGAAAATAGGTTCATGAGTTTTCGTAAATGCAGTGTAACAGAAGTTTCACAGAAAAGCGCACTGCTAATCTATTTTGTGGTAAATTTTACAAACTTATTAATGTACCAAGGTGGTGCAAATTATTCAGAGAAGAGATTCTCCCTAGTCGCTGGGTGTTGGTCTGCATTTCATCTGATGTAAGCAGAAGCTATATGACATGAAAGTAGGCAGTTGATCAAGTTGCACCCTGTTTGTGCATGCTTGAGAAAAATTATACGCCAGTCGAACTACCAACAGTCGGTATGAATGGATATCACCTCTGGGAGTCCCCGTGCCTTGAACGACAATTGGGCTTTAAACTGACCCCAGACCTCAAGTGGAACTCGCACATATGTTCCATTGCTAAAAATGCAGGAAAATGATTGGTTCCTTTAACGCTCCCATAAGTACCTGACACCTCATGAACTAGATCAAGAGCCAGATCAGACCTCAAATGGAGTACTCATGTCATATTTGGGCGTAAGCTGCGCCATCCTTACTTTCCAGGCTCAGCAGTGTCCAAAAACATCTCCACATCCTTGTGGATGACAAATTATTTTCCCCCTTACAACTTCTCTCTCACAAGCGGAGTATGGGAAACCTGCCACTGCTATATCGTTACTCCCATAGACATTTTTCTCGGACGAACTGCATTCCTTGTTTCCCGCCAGTTCTAACCTTCATAGTCAGGACCCGCCATGCCACTCACATTGTGGCAAACCACCCTCATTCCTTAGTTCCACACATATAGAACCACCAGTTCGAATCTTTACGACTAAGACCCACCGTGCCACGCCCATTGTAGCGAACCACCCTGATACTCTCCGTACTGCATTAGGGGGATGTAAGTTCCACTCGAACAGTTTCTTCTCGTGGACCATTTCTCTGTGGAACTGACTCCTAAAAAGATGTTTCCCGATCACTACAATCTTAACCTGTTCAAATCTAGAGTTAACTGTTATCTTCCTTACGTAACCGCATAAACTATGCTTCTTATGCTGTAGCCCGCTATATCGAGTGGACCCCAGACTTGGTACAGGGTGGACCTGATTGTAAAAAATATATACACACCGACCCGAAAGAGAAGAGAGTCCCATACATTTAAACGAAAATTTAGGGATCCCAATCTGTTTTAGCACTTTCAAATAATCATCTACTTGATCACTTACGATATCCAGAAATCAGATTTATATTGATGAGACAGCTGTTGTAGACGAGGAAGGGTCATTCTAGATGCGGGACATTACGTTTTGGGGATAGGGTATTTAGAAGCTTGCATACAAATGGAACAAGCGCATCAATCTCAGATCCATTGAAACTTAGGACTAATATAATTACTGATTTACATTCGGACTAATATCCTCATCTTTGCTTTTGTTATCACTTTTCGGTTATTGTTCCATTCACTGCGGCTGGTGTAGGTCGATCAAGGTAACCTACGAGCTGAACACTTTTTCATCTCCGGGGTTAAAAGAGTTCGTTCCGTATAATTGCTGCAGCCCATATATACACGAGATAACAACCTAGTTGATATACAACCGTCGTTTCGTGATTTTGAGGGACATAGTGTAATTGTTAGCGTATATAGCGATTTCTAAGCGTAGCTTAGATGTGGCACAAGGCATAGTGATTTTCCAAGCGTAGATTAGATGTGGCACAAGGCCGAAATTAGGGGGTACCCAGTGAGGATCGAACTCACTACTCAGTCGTAATTGTTCTAGCGAGCCAAGTTTGCTAACCATTACACCACCTCGAGGTGCCCAAATTGTTAGCGTATATAGAGTCTTATCAATGTAAATTTCACATTAGTCCGTTGAAATTGAAAAGAAATATTTCATTATTAATTTGTCTCCCTATTTTCTTCATACATATTTCAAATCATCCCTACAACAGATGCTGCATCTGGTGTAACGGATAATGAGACTGAAAATGGATTCAACCTGCAATGACCTAAAAATAAATATATCAACAAGAATAGGAATGACCGGCGTGTCTCTGGAAATTAATGCTTTAAGTTGAACAGGCTTTGAAATATCAAGATTTTGAGCATCAATAATAAAAATTAATATAAAATACTAAAATTATCTGTTGCTGTTTTGAATTTTAAGGAGATTACATCAACTCGTCATCCAATCCAAATAGCAAGAGTCACACAATCCTCAGTCTAAACATGAGGGAGCCAACAGCAGCAGCACTGATTATCTGTCTATATCTCTGAGATGAGGTATTAGGATTACTTGCATTATTTACATTATTCGAACTGTTATCCTCAACTTCATTGTAACATTCACAACGTTTCGGCCGTTGAACGCTTCCGCCTTCATCAGGTGATTGGACGAAATAAGGATTCGGTTTGAAATTTCAATTACCTGAGGAAGGCCCACGCATACAACAATCGAAATGTGAATATTGCAATGAAGGTGAGGATAACAGTCCGAATAATGTAAATACTGCAGGCAGGTTATTTGTCCCCGTAGATTAAATAGAGAGTTCAGTTAAAAAATTCCTCTAGGTTATCGTAGGTTAAATGTTTGAAGGCCGGAGAGAACAACGGTCGATAAGATCAGAGATGAGGATAATAGTCCATACAAAATTAATGAAATAATTTGTTCGAAATCATTTCCGTTTGCCGATTATCAGAAGGTTACCTTAGGTTACAATGGTTAAAACGATCTGATAACAAAAAATAAAAGGAGATTCGTTCGCATGTAAACAGTGTAATGACAACTCTTCATCCCAGAAGTTCAGACAGGAAATACCAGTAATATGTATAGAACGTTTTAGTTGTATCATAAGAACAATGTTGGATTAATAAATGCTTGTAATTTATTTTTTTAGTATCCATCTTATTATAGACACGTGGATGCACATTTGATAAGTAAGTATGATGCAGTAACAGCTACTATGATAATCGAGTCGGACAATTTTCACTCGATTCTTAGACCATTTGTTTGCAAAATAAGTTCTATTCCCAAAGACTGCAAATGAACAGTGGGCTATTCTAACAAACACAATGAATTAGTATTGTTTTACCCACCACCGCTATCAAAATTACAGTTGAAAATCTTTGCATAAAATTTGGTGCAACTATTTCTAAAACAATAACTGATAAATTAATAAGCTAAAATTTAAAGGCGGAATTTACTTTATTACCTGTAATAATTGTTACAAAGAACACATAAGATAAACTTTGAGGCATTTAGATACAAATTATATGAACACAAAGGAGTCTTTTACAAAACACCGGACTAAATGTATTAGCTGCTCACCAAATGTCACTTTAATTAAAAGAGAAAGCAATTTACTTAGAATAAAATGCACAGAAAGTAGAAATTTACGTCCAGGTTATTTACAACACGATTTAGCAGATTTTCTTTCATCACAATTTGGAAGACGTAATAACAAAAGTGATAAAAAAAGGAAAATAAATAAAAGTCGGCTATGCACTCAAAACATATATAAAAAAAAAAAAATTATATTTTGAAATTGCAGTGATTTCTCTCCTTCGTTATCATCAACATAAATTTCACTTTAGTCTGATGAAGGGTGAAACGCGTCACAAGCAATCATTTTTCATTTTGTCATAGATTTCCTTAAAATCATTTTATGAGAAAATATTCAACTTAGTATTCACTTCATACATTAGAATTCTCTTCAAATACATTGGTATATGAATCAGTTATAACAGATTTAGTATAAGAGAAACGGAAATTGACGGGAGTCTAGGCGGCAGTAGATGTTGTTTCTCCGCCAATTGTTACAAAACATTAACCAAAGAACTCGAGATATGTTCGTAAATAACCTCGGCAAATCGAGATATTTATATACATGTCCTGCATGGCGCCAAAATCGTTCAGATATATCTAAACTGTTAGTTGTATACAATCACTTTCTCAGGTCAAGGGTTAAAAATGATTTAGAACTAAAGAAGCATGTGGATCCTTGCGACAACGTTCCTTCTTTGAACCTCGTCAACTGGCGCCACATAATTACATATAAAGAACAGTACCAAATAACAAATACAACATTAATGACGGACTTTCAACAACAGCAATTACTAAAATAGATATCACATGTAACTCGAAGAGAAAATAAAGATATAATAAAATGCAGGCATTTCACACCAAATCAAACGAAAGGCAAGGAAGGAAACCCCCTTCAATGATTGGAAGAGTGTAATTGAGAAAACTATTTCCCAGAAATGTAATTTAAATGAAAGATTTCATAAATTTCAACCGACAGCAGAAGTTTGTCACTTAATGAATGCCACTTGTTTCCTTATAAGAAAACGGCTAATATTATCATCAGAAAAGAGGAGAACAGATATTGCAATTTGATACCAACAAGAGGGACTGGGAAAGAGGAAAAGCATAACTCGAGTAGCACTGTCTGTTCGGTCAAGGAATGCCGAATGTTTCCTTGTATGAAAACAGCTAATGTCAATATTAGCATTAGAGAACAGTTAATACGCTTTGATCTCAACCCGATGCTCAGGCAGTGAAGCAAAGCGTAGCACTGGCTGCTCGGACAACAAATACCGAATGTTTCACTATAAAGAAACGACTAATACTACCATGGCCACTGGATATTAATCCTTGTTCATATTGTTCTTCCAACCTAAGCTGGACTTTCTTTCTACTTAATCTCTAAATGAAAGTGATAACAAAAATAAAACTCGTAAGGAAATTGATTAGTAAGATATCAAGCAGAGTTCAACTGCCAGGAATATAAATCAGAAAATAAACAGGATTTGTTTCGTTTACTTTTTCTAAGTGAAAAGTGCATTTGCTCGCTGAGTTTCGTTCACATTCTTCAAGAATTCAAGATATTTTTTGTGTAATTTTGGTAAATATATCTGTTAAAATCAGATGTCAGTGTTATTTTCCTTTCATCGTAATTTAGATTACAATTTATCCATGGCGCACTGTATATAATCAATTGCTAAAGATTCTTGAAAGATGACCGACTCCTTATATCTTTCTATGAAGCAGCTGAGTTCTTCTTCCATGAAGCGTTACAAGCATTAGATGAGACGAAAAATGAATTACCACTGCCATATTTGGGCTGGAGATGCTCAGTCCTCACTTTCCAGTTTGGATAGAGTTCAATATCTTTTACGTCGTCATGTAGTGGGTGACTTCTTTTCCACACCGTTTACCCTTTCTCGCTGACGCAATTTCACCAACTCATGTTCTCATGGTAAATGTTTCATTCATTGTTTTGACCGGTTCAGACACTTACAGTTAGAACCCAACATGATACTTCCACGAAATTGAAACACCTTCATTTTTCCCGTGTTCTAAATGCATGAAAATGTTCACTTCTGAGAACATTTGTCCAAGAATGGTCATTTTGTAAAACATATCACGAACACATGACCATTAGAATTTTTATCTTTTTAAAAGTCAATTGCTATCTATTCTCGTTATTCGCATATTATTCACGTTCTACCATCTTCCCTTTCATTCATATAAAACATCGCCTTCGTAAATACCATTCTAAACAAATCCTTTCCATTGGGCAGCTCTTGAACATGATATTGGCTGAATCTGAATGTCTAGAAGGCATGAGATCGACAAGTTACACCAGGGCATAAAATAGGTTGTAAATCTTTAAGTAAATGTAAATTCTCGAGAAGACTGCAAATGTTTAATGGTGCCTGTAACGGCGCTCCATGTCTAGCAAATGTAACGTCGTAGAAATTCTGACAAATCTATCAAAATATTCTTTTTACAAAGAGGAGGTGACTTGTCTATCGTTTCCTTTGCCACTGACGATTATTTCATCAACTACGGGACGGCGAACTTCACTGCCAGACAAGGGTAATCGGTCAGGAGGTCAGACGCAAATGCAACGCTCACGAAGATACAATGCTCGGCGCTCAGCGGGTTCTTGTTAAATTTATTTTACAACGTAGCCTGCCGCGAGATGTCACTTTGATTAACGTTTGTCTGTCCGTATGACTTGAGTAGATGTTTTTTCATTGTATCGTTGCAATTTGAAGCATTCGAACGGACCAACTGTTGAGAACACTGCAGGAGAGTTGATGACAAAATGGTTCCATTTCTCTACCAGTAAGACATAGTGAGATCAGAAACAATGGGAAAAATTTTAACTCTTACAAACAATACACACTTTATGGGAAGGTTTTTCTCGATAAAATATGGCGTTTCAGATTTACTGGACGAGGAATCCGCGGCCTCGTTTTGAAGATGGATGTATTACGTGTTTATACAATTATATACAATTTCTATAAATGATAGAATGAATTCGATCCCTATTGGATCCTCCTCCTCCTCATCATCATCATGAAATCCATGACTTGATGTGTTTATAAGGTAACTGTGAAGCTGATCACGAGACCAGTACCCTTTCCTTACCTGGGTTGAAAGCCGGCGAGGTATTCATTCATGCCTAGCGTATCTAGGTCATTTAGTTGAAGGTTGGCCTTTGGTCACAGACATATGGATGTTGATTCCATCGAAGGAAATTTCCGCCCTAGCCCTAATACCGCTGACTGCATAACATCATTATGAATCATAGTCCTCACCATTGAGCCTCATACACCTTTTGATAGATCTTATTTTTAATCTTGGTTTGCGCCTAGCAACCGTTATCACCAGAAAAGCCTAGTTTATTTGCTGATGAGCGGACCAGGATGAAGGTAGTAATGATAATACGAGTAGCACTCGTCAAGTGACCTGTCATAAGCCTATATAAACATATATGACCAGTACCTAGTAGTGGCATCCGAACGGTTCGCACCTGTTCACGCGAACTGATTCTTAAAATTATAAAAGCTTAGCGAACCGCTTGTTGGATTATCCGAAAATAATCTTATATATTAATAGCTGACATATAATAGATAAAAATAACATTGCTTTAAGTTCAGCGGAGGCTGAATGAGGGTTTTCTATGATGAACACAACTTATTCTAACAAAAGAACCCATCTTGATGTTAAAAATGTAGCTAATCTTCTAGTGATAAATTTGATAGGTTTTCTTTTGAATGTTTGGGACAGCGGTGATTCAATTCGAATGTGGCTAAGAAACCATTATAATTCCGAACAAAATAGGATGAGAACAGAATTTCAATCTGGAAATATCTTAATAGATAAATGTTTTCCATTAAATTACAAAAATGGTTTAATTTTTCCTGATACTATAAAGTGATTTGTTTTTATTCTCAGATTGAAAAGAGAATAAGCAAAATAAGTTCCTAAAGATCAGCTGCTGGAAATTTAGGATGCAACCACTGCAGGTACACAAATGGGTACCCAGTAAGCTGTCCAATAGGATACCACACACATAATTAGTGTGTGCAAAATAGTTAAGTTTAGTTAATATCTGTGGAGTGAAATTGTGATGTTTATTATTTTTCCCTTCGATATCAGACAAAATGCAATGATAAAACCCTTTTATCGTCGGGATTATTTAAATAAGACGCTTATGAATTTCTGATATAAAAATGTCTTAAGAATTAATCTATTAAAACCAACTTCACTTCTAACTGAATAAGTAACTTATTATTGTAACTAACTTATTATTTCTTAACTTGAAACGTTAAGCTAAACGAATCTTGCTTTATTATATATATATATATATATATATATATATATATATATATATATATATATATATATATATATATATATATATATTCCTTTTAAGACTAATACATTCCAGCCTCCTCTGTCCACTGTCTCGTGCCTTTCGTCTAACTGAAACATTAAAATGGAAAATTCTGTATTAATTATTCGACAGCTGTCACAGTTAAATTTCTAATTACGACACGAACTCAGTCTATATACCAGGTTTGAAGAAGATCGGGTAATATGGGTAATATAGATCTTACTGTGTACTATATATATATATATATATATATATATATATTATAGTAAAATGAAAGAACCGTGAGATATATAATCCGGTATTCTTACTTATATTTATATTTTTACAAAACAGGGCTCAATGTAAATTTACAGGTCATAAATATAAATTAGCTAAATTGTCTAGCAAAAAAACCATATTTTTAAATCACTTATTATTTTATATATATATATATATATATATATATATATATATATATATATATATATATATATATATATATGTGTGTGTGTGTGTGTGTGTGTGTGTGTGTGTGTGTGTGTGTGTAAAAAATGATATCCCACATCCCAAATTAATTCACAAACAAAACCTAACGCATATAAGCGTCTCAATTGGATCCAGTATGGTGAAGACATCAATGGACAATTTTTAACTTGACTTTCACTTTTCTATGAAAAACTAATTCTCAGAAGCTAAATCGGCTTGCGTTCTACTAAGGTGTGCAATGATGGCATATATATTATCAAATAACTCCAGGAAATGACATCCCTTTCTAATAGGAATTTGTATAACTGCTATGTAAACCTCACAATAGCATACAGCTACATAAATAGAGACTTCCCCTTCTCATCTATTAGAAAGCGTCTTCCAAGCTCCGAATCCACTGAATGTCTAGATCTGATAAAACTATATATCGGTCAACCATATCGTACATCCCTGATGAGTCTCCCAATAACGATGCTTTCCAAACCTCATCAGAATACAAGGGGGGGAGCAGACGAGAGATTTATTTTATTTATTCATTCACTTATTGGATCAACCCTATTTCTGATTTACGTAAAGGATCTGCGTAAGAATATACTCAGATCATTTATAAAGATCTATGCCAGTGATACAACGATATACGGGTGCACCTCTAGAAACTTGACGATTAGATATTGGCAGCTGATATCTCTTCCGATCTAGAACTAATTTCCCAGTTGATTGGATTCAATGAATCGAAAACCGATCTAGTTATATTCCATCACTGCCGATCGGACACCAAACTAACGCCAGTCACGATGGACGGATTTATCCTTGAGGAGACACCGAGCCTTGGGAAAATATTGGGCCTCAAACTCACACCAGACCTCAAGTAGAACTCGTAGATACGACCCGTCGCTAAATATGCAAGTAAAATGCTCGGCTACCTGTACCGCTCCAGTAAGTACCCCACTCCCCATACTATTCTCTACCTTTATAAGAGCAGGTTCAGGCCGAAAAAAGGTGTCCTGTTGCCATATTTGGTCGGGAGCTGCCCCGTCCTCACTTTCCAGTCTTGAAAACGTGTTTCCAAGACGTTGTGGGTGACGAATTATTTTCTACCTTCAACCTCTCTCTTACAGGCATGTAACGAGACTTTCACTGCTCTATCGCTTCTTCCATGGAATGTGCTCGAATGAACTACATTGCTTGGTTCTTCCAGGCATAACCTTCATGAATAGAACCCGCCAATTGTAACAAACCAGCCACATTTCCTACGTATTCCATCGGTGAGTCTCAAATAGCATCTTCCCATGAACCACTGCACTGTGGAACAGATTCCCACCTGGATGTTTCTCAGATCACTACAATCTTAACCTGTTCAAGTCTAGAGTTAACCGTTATCTTCCACTTTCTCCGTATAAACTACACCTTAACGTAACCCTCTCTCTCGAGTAGTCCCCGGGCATTGTATAGGGTGAACCTTAATGTAAAAAAAAATATCTTTCTTGACTATGATCTGCGCATTTACTAGCATGTATGAAGAGATGGGCGCTAGTCTTTTAAGCCTTTCATGCCATATGACAAATGAATCGACTAATAGTGTTTCTGCTTTTCTTCTCAAAGCCAATGTAAAGAGGATGAAGGATGAATATACTGATGACATAGG
The DNA here is from genome assembly GCA_903632075.3 of Acanthosepion pharaonis. Classification (NCBI taxonomy): domain Eukaryota; kingdom Metazoa; phylum Mollusca; class Cephalopoda; order Sepiida; family Sepiidae; genus Acanthosepion; species Acanthosepion pharaonis. The sequence continues at coordinate 1,248,513 of CAHIKZ030003327.1, read as the reverse complement.
TATTTATAGTTGGGGTAAGATTGATATCGAAGAAAAAATCTGTCTACTTTATCATGTGTTCTAAGAGATGAACCTTCCTAAAATAGAAATAATGATCTGGAGGAAAGCAGTGGTGACACTTACGCTGAATCAATTATAAAAATCAGGATGTAGGATTAGTAATTGCAAAACACTACAAATACCTCGTTGTGTGGATAAGTTACAACACATTTTGTATAGGTGAAAAGGAAATAGAACATAGAATAAGCTACACCCAATACCACGAATAGCTAAGAAAGGAAATGATTAGCCTAAATGCTCATGTAATGTTCTGAAAGAGTCTCGTCAGTTTGACACATTCAAATGGATGTCTAAACTGGACTGTCTACAACCACTTTCTCAGATCAAAGTTTAAAAATGATTTAGAGGGAGTGAAACACAAGGATCTTGGTGATGACGATCCTTTTTCGAACATCGCATCAGGGACTCACAAAGAACTGTAACACATAAATGGAACCACAACACTTGAGCACTTTCAACTGCACATGCAACTTGAAATATATGTAATTTCATCTACTCAAAACTGAGAGCATAGCATCATGCACATTCTCAATTTTTATTAAAATGCTCCGAAATTGCAAACCTGGATGTTCTTGGACACAGATGCAAATTTTACAGTTAAAAAACTAAGAATTGTACTAATATCACTTACATTTCAGAAAATTTTATACTGGCTGCACTGCCCTACATCGTGACATCACATGAAATGTTTATGTATGTTATATATATTTATATTGATATATATATATATATATATATATATATATATATATATATATATATCTCTCATCATCTGACTTGTTAAACTAGGAGTCAACCTCCAACATTAAGTACGACAGCTATGGTAATATTAACAGTTCCCTTAGGAAACATTTGGCATTCATTGACTGAACAGCCAGTGCTACTTATATTACGCTTTTCTTCACACCCTGGCTATTAGGCTAGGATCAAAGTGTAGTAATTTTTCTCATCCCTAATGACAATATTAGCCGTTTCTTTATAAGGTTTCTTTATCAGCCTTTATTGACCAAGATGTCAATGTTAATTTTAGTTGAAATCTATGAAATCTTTATCTTAAAATAATTTTTCTGGAAAATAGATTTCTCAAGTGTATCAGCTGTTACCAGTCTTTTCAGTATTGATATCGGCTTCCTTCATAACCTTTTGTTTGAAGAAGTGTGACATATTTACATCATGATTACATCCTCTCTCAGTTACATGTGCGACCCATTTTAGTTGTTGTTTGTGAAAGTCCTCAGGTGATATGTTTTCTGTTATTTGGTACAGTTCTTTATGATTATGCTGCGCCAGCACACTGGGTTTGAATAAGGATAGTTCTTGCTCAGATCAACAGGCTTCATTCACTTGAAGTCATTATAAATCATTCATCTAAGAAGATGGTTGCATAGAGCTGCTATTTTAAATATTTTTGAACGAGATTGACGCCCTCCATGACACCCATATGACGAGAATATTTAAGAATATGAATCAAGTTCATGAAACCAGCAAATACAAGCCAGATTTTACGGAGATGAATAAAAAAAGTAGCCGTGGATGATGGATTGCTTTCCACCTTACAAAACCTTTCGCACGAACAAAACTTTGAAAGGCTCTTGCTACAGCTATTTTAATGGAAAGATGTTCAAACGAGATTCATTCCTTAATTCACCAAATTTCAGCTAAGAGTCACCGTATCGCTTACTTTGTGGCGAATCCCTTAATTTCCTTCGTATTCCTTTAGCAAGGAGGAAATTTCTCTCGGTGGTCTTTTTCACCAAAACTGTTGCTTTGGGAAACAAAATCCCGGAAGGATGCTTTCCAGACAATTATAATCTTACCCTGATCAAAGCTAGTGTTACCTTTCTCACATATCAGCATAACTTTTGTCCATTACTTTATTGCTCACAAAATAATCGACTTCAGTAATCCTGTACCTTGAGTGACCATTGGGAATTGTCTTGAGGAAACACAGATAACGATAAACAAAGATACTAAAAATAGACAACTAATAATTTATAAATATATCATCGGCAATATGATTCTTCTGATTCAGTAAAAAACTGTTCTTTCTTGTAGAGACTGCACGTGTAGGCTTATGTACATAAATACAAATGCCAGCTTAAGCTAACATCGTTGAGCCTGGTCAGTGTGACTGCTTGGGAATACAAGGCACGGTATACTTGCGGCTGGTGTAATAGATAATGGCTCGGCATTGTTAATCGGAGGGCAGCATTTCAGTTCCCGTTGTGTTACATGCAAGTAACGCTGGAAAAGCTATCAATGCAGCTCTTCTCGCCCAGCAATGGGCTCATAAATGAGAATTGTATAACTAAAGTCATTATTATCTCCAAAATTATAAATAAATGAAATTAAAAAAAGATGTAAAAAATATTTATATTTCGCCATTAAATAACCTATAGTAATGTTGCTAAAGAAAATCAACCAAATCAAAGCCAATCCAAGTAAACGTATGATTAAATTATTTCCGTCAACATCCCACCCAACCCCGGCACTGTGATTTTTTTGGCGCGCTTATCATTTTTAAATAATTTTCTTATATCTTAAGTGGAAAATTTCGTAGCAGCCAAACAATTCAAGTCGGCACTTCTATTTTAAACAGATTGCTTCATTCTCTCAATTGTGATACAAATACAAACATTATTTGCAAATTAGTATGCAAATTGAAAATTAGTATGCAAATTAAATATTCCCACCAATGTTGTATATGCCATTTGTTAGTACTATATATAAAAAGTTAAGTACGAACGTATTCCATGTTGATATTACGGTTATTTTGTTCGACTAATATATGGTAGGGACACACAGACAAAATTTAGCCGATTGAAAAAAGATGACGTATTTCTGACATGAAATATCAATGAAACTTCCAGAACATTTTACCAAAGATATAAAACGTTCCATTAATATCCAGCTCTAACGTTCCTCGCTCCTCCCCCCACCTGCTTGAAGGTCTCACACCCACAAAAAGCTCCATTGCACTTTCGTACGAGCATCTCTGACCTCAGAGATCAAAACGAATTTCATTTCCCCTCACCATTTGTGAGGTCAAGAAACATATTTTTACTTTAAGGTCACTTCGTTAACACTCATTTGTGGGTGGGTGGGGTTCCGGAAATATCATCTTTGACACTAAATACGCATGTGGTCAACATTTGTGACCTCACAGCTTTAATACCACCTATCCCATGTTTGTCGCCAAGTTATTTTTATAGATTATTTTGCACCGCCCCAAAATATCACCAGTCATAAGTTTCATATAAACAAGGAAGCAAGTGATTGTATATATATATATATATATATATATATATATATATATATATATATATATATAGATATATATATATATATATATATATATAGATAAATAGATAGACAGAGAGATAGATAGATAGAGGTATATTGCACTCAAGCATTCAAGCATTAAACACACACACATTCGAGAAAATGTATCAAAGAAAAATACACGCTTTTCGACAGGATTCGAACCTCCGCACGCTTGACCAGGGGAAATCATCCTTAGATCCAACGTGCTTTTAGTAATATTTTATACAGAAAATTAACTGTATCCTTAAAATTAAAATAAAATTAAAAACGCGGAAATACGAAATCGGAAATATATTTATTTAATTAATGGAGCGTTGAAAAGTGCATGTTTCTTCAAAACTTCGAAATCGGGGACAAAATACAGCGAAGATTGATACGTACAATTAGAATTAAGTATTTTTGTTTTTGTAGAAATACTGTAAACCCTCTGTTTTTTTTTAATATGGAACATTAAATGAAAGAAATCGTCTTTCCTTATATTTTGGATCATTAGAGTCTTAAATCTTCATTTTATACACACAGACACACACACACACACACACACACACACACACACACATATATATATATATATATATATATATATATATATATGTTTATGTTATAATTCCTATACTTGTATTTTGATTGGTCATTCTAGCTTTTGTAACAACGTTTTCCCCTTACGAAGGATCGTTAATTAATTTGAAACTTTTAAAACCATTTGTTTTGCATTCAACATCATCCCTTGATAAGACACCGGAGGTGTTGAAACAAAATGGCTATTTTTGTAGTGATTTTATAACATGATTATTTTATAAATTTTTTAAATAAATAATTATATATATAGATATATATGTGTGTGTGTGCGTGTGTGTGTGCGTATGAATGTGATAAAATATAGTTTTAAGCTCTATTTATAGACAACGGGAAATTGAATCAAACTTCATGTTCTGAAGATTACGTTCAGATTGCCACATCTCGAAAAATGACGCGTTTCGTGTATTAGGACTTCATTGAGCAATATTATATACCCAAAACGCATATATATATATGGAGGGGAATTTTTGCATGTCCATGTTCATATCTTTCTCTTAATTTACTCACTTTTGCAATAGCATATCTGTGTCATCAGTGCGGATAAATGTGACGTTCCTCCGTCTTATCTCTCAATCACTCTCTCTCTCTCTCTCTCTCTTCTCTCTATATATATATATATATATATATATATATATATATATATATATATATATATATATATATTGGTTACTACGAAATGATTTGGAGTTATCACTAGTGATGGAGATGTTAGCCCTCTAGTCATCTTCTCACAGAGCCTCAGATTCAATACGGAGTTCTACATCAAGTGAATTGAGGAGGTAGTGCTGCCCTAGATCAAAAGAGTGTCTCCTGGAAAACCATATGTTTGGTAACAGCCACACAAACAGGAAAACACAGTTATGGCTGTACGATAGATTTTCTGTGACCATATCACCCCCCTTACATCTAGCTAACTAGACTCCCTCTGATTATTATGTATGGGGCGCAGTTGAGCGAGAGACCAACAAAATTCCTTTTACGACCAAAAATGAACTGAAGTCAAGGATTATGACAGCATTCAGCAACTTAAACAAGGAGACTGTCCAGAAGAGTTGCAGAAGATTTCTAAGTTGTCTGGAGACTACGGTTGAAGAAAATAAAGATTTTATTGAATAAATTTACTTTTGACTATTTCTAGATATGTTTGTTCAAATATAACTGTTAAAACGACAGTTTATCCATCGCAGCCCGTGTCTAGATGTAAAACTCACTTCAAACTCTTTTTTCTTTTCTCTTCTTCTTCCCTTCGTCTCCTTTTATCCAGCGTCTATTTATTTGATGATCACTTTCTGACCCCTTTGCCCATTTTTTACTCTTATTCTAATGATTTTTACCGCCTTATATATTTCCCGGTATTGGTCATACTAACCCTACTGGCAACGCTTATACTCGCCATTTCAGATAGCACGTAATTTCGGTCTAATCTAAAATACTCGTTATATATATATATATATATATATATATATATATATATATATATTATACCCTGTTTCATTTAGATAATGATATTCACAATAGTTTGATTTGAAAAACCTGCGGATGTCGGAATTCTCATCCCGTATATTTCAACGCCCGTACATTGTGGCTATTGCTCCACAATTTGGTTTCAAAAACGCATCAATAAGAAAAATTCAAATTTAGTCATACAGAAAGACAAAAACAAAAACAACACTAACAACAAAAATAAGAACTGAAAACTTTTCAAAAGTTAATAAGAATGATTTTGAACACTAATTCTCAAGCCAAAGAAGCTCAAGTCGTTTTGACCGAACTTATGCTTTCTAGCTTTCTTTCATTACTTCTTAGGATATGTTCGAGATCTCCTAATATTCAGTGGGTAGTTTTTAATTAAAAATGTTTTAACGGAAAGTGTGACACTGAAATCCGAACGTGTATAGTCAAGGAAGCATTCTAAAATTGAATCAGAATACTAAGAAATCCTTATAAACAAGGGAAAGTGTACTAAATATCACGTGCTATGTGTCATGTTCTATGGCATGCTGGATAATTTCCCTGCAGATGAAGAAGAGACTTCAAGCAGCAGAAATGTGGTTCTACAGAAGAATGATGAGGATAACATGAACAGAACATGTGAGCAACGACGAAGTTTTAGAGAAAATGAAAACAAAAAGAATCTTATACTTAATATCAAGAAGAAACAGTTAGGATTTCTTCAGAAAGTAATGAGGAAGAAGGGCGTAAGACATCTAATATTCACAGGAGTGATAGAGGGCAAGAGGGACAGAGGAAAACAATGGATAACACATTTATTTTTCTTGAGTAAACAGATGGTTGAACAGGGTTTAGGAGAAATAACAGAAATACAAAATTTATTAAGATCAATAAGGGAGAGGAGTTTGTGGAGAGCCTCGATTGCCTACGTCCTAAAGGGACACAGTGCACAATGAAAGTTTTTCTATTTTCGGGGGTGACCAATCGTTGATAATTTTCTATATTTATTTTTTTATAATATTTGATAATTTTATTCAAAAATTTATTTTCTGGCTTTGCTTAATAACTTCAGAATGTAATTTTTATAAATGAAATAGATTTAATAAAATGTTGAAACTGCTAAAAATATTAATTCAAGCTTTTTATTTACGTCTAAATTAATTGTTGAAAATTTAACAATAAATGTTCAAAGCAAATTTGTATTATTGAAATTTATATAAATTGAATAATAACATCAAACGGACTGTGTGTCACACATAGAAAGAAAATGCTAAACCTAGAGAAGTTGCTTTTGTTATGTAATCATTAGCTGTGGCAACAGTGCGTATAATCGTGCTACTGTGTACCATGCAGATGTGCAGGACCCTTCATCCAAAAAAGAACATTCTTCTTCCGAGTGGATTCAAGCTAAATTAACTCAAGTATAATCACCCATTAAATCTCTCAACAAAGCTTGATATATTCTAACAACCAAATATATCCAGGAATAGATTTTCGATAATTAGATGAAAATCAACTTAGAACGATAAATTGTTTTCTGTTTTTTTTTTTCGTCCTAACACCAAACGACAGATACTAGTCTGGAAAAATGAAAAATATATACACATAGACAACACTTTATCATCTCTTCTAATCCATGTTCCTATGTTCTTTTACCTCGCTTGAATAAACCGTTAAGCAAAACTGGTCTATGATAAAATTGAAAAAATCTTTTTCATAGGCGAGTCATTCGAAAGTTGGCTGCTATAACCTATAACTTTTTAAGAAAGCCAAAGCTGCTCATAGGACACTGGACAATTGATGCACAAAATTTGGCCGCAAAACCAGAAAATGGCTTGAATAAACAAATTAATAAAAACATTTTTTAACAAAGACCTATCGCTGATCTTCAACCATATATATATAAATAGAATAATGATGGCTATATATATATATATATATATATATATATATATATATAATAATAATAAAACTGTTTTTACAGACAAGGTTTATATTAAAAATAATTGATCAAATTCAAAATCGAATATAATATATATATATATATATATATATATATATATATATTATTTAAACGATATCTTTAGTGGATACAAGTATTTGTGTAGACGCTCCGTTTATCTTTAAACAGTATATTTATTTGATTTCATCTACCGGCCTAAATATTGAATATTCAAGAATTCTTATTAAAAAACTATGTGTTCTCCTTAATGTTTTTCTAATAACATTTCTCGAATATCCAAGCAGTTAGATTTAGAGGCTACGTGGTGTCTCGTTCTCTGAAAGAAACATAAACGGAGCTCTTTCTAGGAATCACTTACATTTATTACGAGCAGTAGCAAATAGGCACCTGTTATGACAGAAATAGTAGTTCTTGTGTACTATGGCGGCCGGGTAAGCTGGTGTGAGCCATGGAGAGTATTGCGGTTTCATTTGGTATTTCCGAGAAGGGAAGAAAGCGTCTATGCAGCCTTTGACCCAGGAAGAATTCTTAGTGACGTAATTTTCAATTGGAAGGTTGAAGATATCGGTCCAATGAGCGTCAAGAAGAAAATCTCGGAATGATTTTCAGTCAGTATACTGATAACGGAAAGAGGTCTTATGGATAAGGGGTTCCTGTCTAATGGATGCTTAGAAGGAGATTTCAATTGTTGCCACATAGTGGTCCGAGTGACCAAAAGAAAAGCATCGTGAAGCTTGGCAATAGCGGAGAAGAGTTAAGAGATTCAATAGAGAAGCATGTTGCTAGGTTTGGCTAGGGAAACAAGTAGGGATGTCGACGATTTGCGTGTGGAAATTGGCAATAGAAAGACTTAGTCTGTATACCGGTAATATCATTATCTTTAGAATGTTTCATCCACGTAACATGGTGAGCATTAAAGTCACTAAAGACAAAAATGTTCGCAGATGGATGGAGAGAAATTGCCTTTTATATAATCAGCTATTGCGTCGAATATACTGCAATCCTGGGAAGTGGGGAGTAATAAAAGAAAAGAGATAACTGACAGAGTTTAGTAACGAAAGACAGAAGCAGATGAAAGAGCATTCAGGGCATTTGAGAGACAATTCCCTGGCCATCGGAAGATTAACTCGGGTGGAAACACCAACGCCATGCATGTGAATGTTGGAATTTTTTTTTCGGCAAAGGTGAAGATAACCTCGAACCAACAATTCATTGGTAGCAATGAAAGAATTCAAGTTGGTTTCACAGAAGAAAGATATCTGGCAACTTTTTCAGGAGAAAAGATTCTACGCTGCAGAAGTTGAAACAGATACTATGAATATTGGAGAAAGAAAGATTGAGTGTTGTATGTAGTTTTGTTAGTTGATTTAGTTTTATTTATTTTTGTTGTGATTTCCATGAGATATGTTTTGAGGAGGGAGAAAAATACCTACCACAATTTTCACTATCTTTCATCAGTGGCAATACAAACCAACCAATAAACAGAGCGTAATTTGGCCTGAGGGTTGCCCATCGGAAATAGATGCAGGGACACCAAAGATTTCGAGCTCCTAACAACCAGTAGGAAGCAGCAGCCAGCAAATTGCCAACCCACTAACCTCATAATGGAAAGACACAGCCATTGGTTAGTCTAATCACCAACGAGTTAAGAAAGTTACATCATTGTTGCCCTGGTAAGAGAAAGAAAGTGAACCGGTAAGCCATATCCTGAACAGGGAACAAATGATGAACCTCTCATCCTGTTCAACAGACAAGGAAGTAGTGCGGACCGGATGATAGGTGAGCCTATCTACTCCTATAAACCTGTTAGAAAAGAAAATTGGGAAAGAATCCATGTTAAGTAATGACTTAGTATAAGTTCTGATTTCTAATACCAACTAAAAAATTGGGAGAGTAAAACTTAATTTTTCAGCATTCATAAATAACAGTGGGTAAGCACACACACAAACGCAAACACACACACACACACACACACACACACACACACACACACACATACACACACACACACATATATATATATATATGTGTGTGTGTGTGTGTGCTGAGGCAGGCATTAATAGAAAATAAAAGAATGAAGGAAGGAAAATAAAAACAAAAATATAGAATAAGATTCGGAAAGAGGATGGAATAGTTAAGTGAAAAGAAAAAAACAAACAACAAAAATCAAGTTAAATACAAGAAAATTACACAAAAATAGTTAATCAAAAGTTATCATTTCAACGATACCAATATAGATTAAAGAATGGCGGAGTCAGCCAAATGCCCTACGGTGCGTGATCCTTACATTGCTAGAAACGCTGGAACCCATCTGGAACTTTCAGGTTTAATTTTTCTCATCAGAGAACAAAACCGTCTACCTTTCTTCTATATCTCATCTTTGGCTCTTCTCTGAAAAGTTTAACCGAGATGTTTTGTGTGGAAGAAGGTGTGGACTTTTTACGGTTTTTAAAGCCTTTACACTTTTATTGTTCTTGTACTACATTCTGCGTCCATAAGGTCTTAAATCTAGTTTCCATGATTGGCTGGTGTCTTCCCGGACAACTCGTTGAATCTTACCGCTTAACACGGACGAACTTTTCTTGGGTCGACTAATTGAAATTCTTGTTCCGTATCCCTCAGAGATGTTTAAGAAATTTACTACGTCCACTCTCACCAGCATTGGCACCTTGAGAGAAAACTGCATTTTGCAGCTAGACAATTTTGCCACGTTCAAACATTTTAAGCCTTTTTTTTAAATATTTTTTTCAACTAATGTAACGCAGGGGATGCCAATGGGACATTTTGACTGCGGTAATGCTTGAACACAAATGATTCATTTTCGTTACCTGTTTACCAATTAAAGCTTTGTTTAAATATGGTCTTAAACTTTTAACCAGATATCAGCATCACTATGCTGCACTAAAATAAGTGGTTGACTCTGAAAAACCAAAAGGTATGTCTTTTCTTTATTTTCATTGGCCTTACGATTTGGGCCAGCAAAATATGTATTTATATGTATGTTTACGCGTGTGTATGTGTGAGAGTGTAAGCATTTCTAAAAATATTAATATATCATCACTTTATCGGACTATTGTCCTCATCTTTGTCGCCAAGTTTCTCACAACGTTTCGGCCGTTGTACGCTCCGGCCTTCTTCAGGTGGTTGGAATGTAGAATGTTATTTCACTCACTGTGGTAAACTGTTCTAGTGTTTCTTTGTGGGATCAAGTTGAGGTCATAGACAAAGAGCATCATTGGAAAATTCTGAAGGAATCAGCACATATGCTAGGCCACAAAAATCTCCTGAGCCGACCAAGTATAGAAATGAATACACTATAGGAACCAGTAATAAGGAGTGCCAGAGAAAATCGATAATAACAAAGAAAATTGCAATATGAGCTCTGGTAAAAAAATGCAATGATAACAGCAAAAATTGCAATATTAGAACTGGTAAAAAATAGTAGCTGAAGACATTAGGTTTATAATACCCAGAAATTCATACAAATATGTCACAAGGACACATGGCACAGTGGATAATGGCGTTGGTTAGATCCAATGACAGGAGCCAAAGAGTGTGAATGCAATACCTGGTTAAGGGAGTGGAGAACTTGGAGAGAGTAATTAACAGGAGATAACTGACAGCCATTAGACATGGCACGTGGAACTAGAACAGTCTACCCCAGTGAGCGAAATAAAGGGTTCAGTTCGACATTCCAACCACCCGAAGAAGCCCGGAGCGTACAACGACCGAAACATTGAGATAAACATGGTCCGAATAGTTCGAATAAAGTAAATAGTGTACATAATACCTTATCTCAGAAAGATAAACAGATATCATCACTTTATGTGAACAGTGATATCATATGTAGTAAATACGATACAAAAATCATCAAAATCGTATATAAGGCTTCATTCGGAATTATTTTTACGATCTATTTTACATTCTCAGTTACTGTACTTCCTGACCTTCTCCTCTGCCGCACGTATTGTAGAATGTTCAAATTTGGTCTGACGGGGGCATAGGTTTCTTTTCCATACATACCATATCCGGTGCCACTCCCTGAGAGCTGCTGGAGATGTTGTCATGGAAAATAACACAAAGGCAAAGATAAAAAAAAACCTGAACCAATAGGTACACAAATATTACAGCATCTCGTTTGTATTTCTTTTATGAATAGGTTCATTATATATGCACACACACACACACACACACACACATATACACACACACACATACACACATACATATATATATATATATATATATATATATATATATATATATATATATATAGGTGTGTGTGTGGATGTATATTAGTCGGGAGGTGGGTAAAAGTTTCCCCCCAAGATATCTCTCCAAAAGTATCTCTAGTCATTTGATGAGATTTTGGAAGCTGGGTTGGGCCGAAAAGCTTTCAGCATCCCATTGAATATATTAATAAGGTGTTATAATAATCCATTTTTCTCTTCAATAGATATAAAGTGACTGAGATAGACATGAACAAACTGTGATAGATAGAAAGCTAGATAGATAGCTAGCTAGCTAGATAGATAGATAGATAGTGTTGTGGATTCCGGGTTGAAATCCGGTACCGATAAATAACGAACGCCAGGAATGAATATATGAAAACAATGTATTAAAGTAATAATACAAACTGGTAACTCAGGTTAGTAGTTCCAGGAATACGGGTTAGTAGCAAAATATATATACAGTCTTTGGTATTGAAGTATCACAGTATGACTTCTTACTGAGTCTACGTGCTCGCTCACTGTGACTCCTACAACGCTGTTACCTCACCCCTCACTCTTCAGGTTACCTACAACCTTTTACTCTGTCACTCTGGACTCGACTCGACTCTTCGGTCTACTCTCGCGGGTCTTCACGTATCAGTAGTATATGTATATACTGGGTGAGTCCATTTGTGCAAAAAGGGGAGAACCCCTCAACAGATAAATAGATAGATACACAGGAATAAGCAGACTGAGATTGGCAGATAGTTGTAAACAGACAAATCGATATGAACACTGTGATAGATAGATAGATAGATAGATAGATAGATAGATAGATAGATAGATAGATAGATTCTAAGAAACTGAACAAGCATTAGCGGAATGCTTTCATTAGTTTGGTTGATTTTAGGATATATCAGCATTTTCTTGGTTATTTACAGTTAAGCATTTTATTGAGCCAATAGTTAGAAATGAACTTTACTCAGTAATAATGATCAACAAGTATCCTCTCACTTATTACCACATGTCGAGGCGTCTTAGTTGAATGACGTAGATAGAAAATTTATTTATTTATTTTGTATTTTCTATTTACTGATTTTTACCCCATGTAAAAACACTTACAAGACAACTGTGAAGAATATTTAGAAAGTCGCATATATATATATATATATATATATATATATATATATATATATATATATATATATATATATATATATATATATATTCCTATTAAAATAGGAAAGTAAGTTTATATATATTCTATGAACACACTTCCAGCCTAATCACTCTAATGAAATGAAGTAAAGACTCTTTTTAAATTCTCGAGTCGCTCCATACAAAGTTAAAGATATTACTCCTTGTAAATAAAATAATTAATCTTAATCCAACCAACAACAGCCCAACCAGGTTTTATTTTTCTGTTAGTTCTAACCGAGTCTTTGACTTCTGTCCATTTTCTTATTGACACTTGATGAAATGCAGTCAAAACAGAACGATAGGATAAGGTGATGAAAGATGCAAATGACAGAAATGTTTTCAGAAGCGCTTCAAAAGAAGACATACATTGACAAACAAATGAAACGAAGATAGAAATTAAGAGAGGTAGGTTAACAGATATAAAAGAGGATAACAAAAATGGTTTACTGGTGTGCGCACGGGCAAAACCAGAAGGGGAAGAAAGATTACTTTAGCAGTTTTTCAACGTCTTCATCGAAAAGACCCAATGCATATAAAAAGGGATTCTGTCGGGCAGACGTCACGCGTTGGTGAGAAGTTGTAAAACAGTAAAAACATCAATGGCGGAAACATAAACAGGGTTTCATATGAATGACTGATGAACTTATTTTTGTTCTTTACAAGCGTTTTTTTTTTCTTTATTACAACACCCAGGCCGTTTTTGTCTTCTCAGGCATTTTTTTTTTTTTGCAAAGGTTTCCTTCTGTTGTTCCTGTGTCATCACTTAAGACTTCTTACCAGCGTTTGGTTTTTTGGAGTATGTTTTGATTGTTCCGCCTATAGTTCCATGAAATGTTTGAGCTTTTAACTATATTCAAACTGCCTTTTTTCACCCCCATCACGTCCCTGTCCCTTGCAAGCATTCCTGTCTTTAGATTATTCACATTTTCAAACTTTTTGTCTTTCTATACTTCTGCTGGTCTTCCGATTGTCAGCTTATGTTTTCTTTTTCAACGAAACTCAGACATTGTTTCTTTTTCTTTCTTATAAACCAATGTTTTAATTTCTTTTTTAGCAACGCAATCTTCCTTCCTTTCTCTTTCAAATACGCACACGCAAACACTGTCTCTCTCTTTCTATCTCTCTCTCTATGTATATATATATATATATATATTTATATTGAATAGTATAAATATATTATGTCTATTTAATTTTTATAATAATTATTTCTACTTCTCTCAATAGCTACTTGATGTTAATCTGAAATTCATCAAGGAACGTGCTACAGATTTTATTAACCCAAGTACATTCGATCTCAACCGAGATCATCTTCAGGGGTGAATTTCGAAGACAAACTTAATGTAACTGTGGTCGGTGTGATGGTGATTTTGGTAAAATAATTACAAGAGAGCGCGTTTAGGCTTGTTTACAAAAATCACAATTACAACGACAATAGTTATATTTAGAAACACATTCTCTCTCATTTTCTCTTTCACATACACTTACTCTGTGTACGTCTCTCTCTCTCCTCTCCCTATATATATATATATATATATATATATATATATATATATATATATATATATATATATATATATGTATATATATATATTTACATTATAATTATTTTTTAAAAAAATATGATTACTTCTACATAAGAGTTCTCATGTTTCAAAAACAAGAGCAAAAAACTCAATATAATTATTAAAATTAAATTGAATTAAGGTATCAAACCGTTTCATCCTCAAGCGAAAATTTAGGAATAACCAATCTTGAAATTTACGCATCTTTATAAGCATGTTCCGTTTCCATAGTAATTAATTTTACGAATGAACATGCTTATAAAGATGCGTGTACACACACAAACACACACACACAGATATATATATATGTATATATATATATATATAATTATTATTTATAAAAAAAAATATAACATAAGTATGTTATAAAATCACTACTAAAATAGCCATTTTGTTTCAACACCCTCGGTGTCTTATCAAGTGATGATGTTGAAGATAAAATAAATGGTTTTAAAAGTTTCAAATTAATTAACGATCCTACACTAGGGGGGAAACATTGTTACAAAAGCTAGAATAACCAATCAAAAAAAACCAAGTATAGAAAGATTCAAAAGCTTGACAACGAAATCATGTTATAATAGCTATTCAGATCTTTAAAATATGTGTAATATTAAAAATAATTTATACTAACCAATAATTATAAAATTATATGATAAAATTTAATATTAAAATTAAAAACAGGCAATTTTAAAATCCAAATTTAATCACTATTAAGTTTAAAAACTACAAAATTATTGAGAAAAGAAAAAATGCATGTTATTCAATTTATTTCTTCGTTGAAATTACGTTCGACAAGACGCTACAATATATCCGGTCATTTGACAATACCTGTATATATATTTTTCATTCTAAAGTGTGTGAATGTGGTCTTAAACTCACGCGCAAAACAACAAAAACACAATCAGATTATAATACATAAGCACCCAGACATATTTAGATATATATATATATAAAAAAAAAAAAGCCGACGAGACAGGAACATCTCTACAACCCTTTATGAAAAAAGAAAACGGGGAAACCAACACCTATACACACACACAATTAAATGTGAATGCACTCTACATACACATAGACACCGATAGATACACGTACACACATCCACAGACAATAAACTAGACAATCAGATACCACAACCAATAAATATTTAAGACTTAAAGTATCATTAAATAAATGCTAACCACTTATTAAATTATAACTTAAGGGAGCAAATATACAAAGATAAAAATGGTTAAAAGTAATATTATTTAATATATTAAAACGAAAATTCTAAAACCACAAATATCAATAAAAATATATTTTAATCATATAAGTTGATAATAGTTTCATTATATATTAGACGAAGAAAAACAGGATAAAGAAACCCACAGAAATAAGTGTACTGTCATACGCATATACATACATACACACGCGGCAGCAAACACAAATTAACACACATAAACATACACACATACATACATATACATACAGAAATACATACATATAAATATATAAACATAAACATATACGCACATATATGTATATCTATGATAACAAGTACACATACACACATATACATATAAACATAAATACACACATATATACACACATCTTTATGCACACATACTCACATATATAAATATATCCCCCAGTATAAATACATACACCAGTACATATATGAACATATATACGCACATAGACTAACTACTGTGGCAGTAACGACATACCAAAGTTTCCATACCTACACATACACGCAAACAAACTCATACATAATAGGTGTCAACACACACATATACATCCACAAACATACCTAAATATATATACACATACATACAAATCTACAAATAAACATATATATAAATATATCTATCTATAATAACAAGTACCAATATATACATGCATATATATATAAATACAACAACACTCAACCAAATACATATATAAACGTACTTACATATACATACATAAATATACATTCAAATACCAGCACACACCAATATACATATACCCTAACATACAAATATATAAACACATTCATACAAACAGAAATATACTTAAATATAAATATACATGCACAATAAAATAGGGCACATACAGATATATACATATATACACACACACACATATATATACACATACAAACACACATACACACACACATACATACATATAAAAATATACCGTGGCACAAAGCCGAAATTATATTTGTTATATATATATATATATATATATATATATATATATATATATATAACAAATGCCGTTATAAAGTTGACACGCGTTATAAAGCACTACCTGCCTTATAAATCAAACCATTAATCTAAAAAGAAATCGATGTAGATTCGATCGAACTGATTCGAGGATTTATTTTCTCTCTCACTGCGCCCACCCAGTACGAAAAGTATTTCAGAATTTAAGCGTCGTATTAGACTGGCAGCTAAGTTTCATTATATGACAGCTGAAAGTGTTAGATGCAACCGTAAGTCCAATTCTAATGGTTTCTTCTCTTGCACTTCTCGCCGGAAGACCACTTGCTTTCATGTCAAATGCGATATTAAAAAAATTTGAATGCCGACGTCAATCGTAATATTCTCTCTTTTGAATTGTTTTCCTTTTATTGTCATTTCTCCTCGGCAATGTTTGGCTTCAATCCCATTAATACATTAATCTCTCCTCGATATATATATATATATATATATATATATATATATATATATATATATATATATATATATATATATATATATAATTTATATTAGGATATTACACCGAAAACATGTAAAATTGCTAAACAATTGAATTATTTACAATCGCATCGTACCTGTATATATATATATATATATATATATATATATATATATATATATATATATAAATATATACAAAATAATTTTATCTTATTTTATTATGTTTCTCTCTTAAAAACAAACTCTCTCTCTCTATTTCTCTCTAATATATGCATTCTGACTTTCTGTTTTAAAATATGTACTCTCACTTTCTCTATTAGAAAGGCACACTCATTCTTTCTCTCTTATTAATACACACTTCTGTAAGAATGGCACACTTTCACTCTCTCTTAAAAACACTCACTCTCTCTCTCTCTCGATCTTAAGGAATCACTGTATCTTTCTCTAATAAATGCATTCTTATTTCTCCGTTGCAATTGCACTCTTTCAAGCCAATTTCTCGCTTATAATGCTCTCTCTCTCTCTCTCTCTGTCCCTCTCTCAGAAACGTGCTCTCTTAAATTATGCCTTTTTTCTCTCGTACACACTGTCTCCCCCCTATCCCTTGCATTAATTCTCCATTTCTTTCTTGTAAATTCACTCACCCTCTTTATATCTTACAAAGATACACTCCCACTTCCTTTCTTACATATTTACTCTCCCCCTTTCTCTTTTACAGCATATGATCTTTTACAAATATACTCTATTTCTTGATTAAAATCGCACCATGTTTCTCTTTCAAATACTCCTGCTCACTTTTCATCTTAAAGGGCGCCCTCTCTCATACAGTTACTCACATGCACATATTTTGTGTAGATGGGTGATGACGTATCCAGCACGAAATGGCAAACTGTTTTCGAAGGCATGAAAACAAGTCTACCTGTATAATTCTCTATTGCTAGGTATCTTAAAATATGCTCTCAATAACATGACAAAGAGAGTGACTGTGTGAGAGCATTCAAAACCACTTCTCCATACTTAACAACTATCTCCTTGTATTGAAGAAACAAAAGACTTTTACGATCTGAGTCAGACTCAACAAAAAATAATACACACAGACATGATGTTATAACGTATCGTCGAACGCTCGTAGTTCGGGTTTATAATACTGTAAGGGAACAGCTTTAATCACATGATGGACTTAGATTAATAATAAAGCAACAAAAAAAGACCGTAGTTTAGTGCAGCAATGCGTACGACTCAACGCCACATCTTGCGAGCACTTTGCTTTCTTATGAGCAAATATCATACTGATAGCAGATGGACAATTAATGTAGAGGATTTCTTTTATCTTACTACACAAAATATGCACATACAAATGTAAATATTTCATGGACAAGACCAAGCTGAAAAGTTATGGGTCTGATTTATTTTACAAAATCTGACCAGCCGTTTTCTAAGATTGGTCGGGCTGAGATTTTTTATCGCCTTCCTCTATAGTAATGAACAAGTTAGATTTTTCTGTCCAATGTTCAAAATTAAGAACTGGCCAACTGATCTCTCTTCTGTCTGAGCTCTAACAGCTCAGTGCGGAAAAAAAAAACTAGCTGGTCATATTCAGTGCCTCGAAAACTAAACTTGTGACGTTCAATCACCACTGAGAGGACACCGAATATTTACTATTGCGATGCGTGGGTATTCTTTCTTTCGGGGTGACGTTTGCGTTCCTTGGTGCGCTTACGGGGATTCCACCCAGCCCTCACGAGGAACACATATATCCGATCAATTGCTAAAGATTCTGGGAAAATATTTGGTTCCCTTTTCCAGATTATTCCTACCATGCTCGATCCTTACAAGAGTCAGATCAGGGCGAAAATGGACTACTACATATCAAGGGAGATTTTGTACAGTCTTTGTATTCCAAACTTTACAAATTCCAAAAGCTCCTAAGAAACATTGTGGGTGATGAAGGATTTTTCGCCTTGCAAACCCATTCCTCAGAGACGAATTATTGCAAATATCTCGCTATTTTATCGCTATGTTCAGACAAACTACATTCCTTAGTTCACCAAATACTAACTTTTACGGTTTAGGCCACTGGTGTTGTAACGAACCACCGTCATTTCATTCGCATTCCTAGGGTGAGTTGTAATTTCTACGTGAACAGCTTTTCTTCACAGGGACCTTTATTTTATGAAACCGACTTTCAGATCACGGCAATCTTAATCTGTTTAAGTCTAGAGTTAACTGTTATCGTTCCAATATAACTCCATAAACAAGTGCAACTTATCTCGGTAACATGAATACATACACAATGAAAGGAAAAAATGAAAAGTGCATATATAAAAGAAAAACACGAAAATAAACAGCCAATTTCTGATAACTCCTGACGAGTGGACAGCGTGATTTCTGGAGGGTCCGTCTACGAATCTATAGAATCAGAATGCTGAAGGTAACACTGAACTGCTAAGTGACAAACTTTATGTTTATATTAATTCCATATATATATATATATATATAGAGAGAGAGAGAGAGAGAGAGAGAGGAAGAGGGAAAGTGATAGACAGATATCAAGCGGTATTTAAAAGCTGTTATTTCACCGAAATGTAATTTTTAAGGATAAAAGAACTCATGAATTAGATTTAGACCCCGGGTATACTTTACTCGTTGACGGAATGCACTTTGAGTCTGTCGTGTCAAATCTAAGGGTGCAAAAAGAAGCTGAATATACAGCGTCAGGGCGAACGAAAAAAGACAGACGAAAAAAGACATTTATTTATTTACCAGATTTACTCTTATTAGATGCCACATGGACGGCTATCGATTTTCCCCTTACCTGTTGCGATTATATCCAAATGTGTCGTTCAGAAGTAATTTCATACCCATCAGTGTGGAGACGTTTGTTCACATCCGGTTTTCTAATGGCAGATGATTTAGCGTAATTACATATCAAGATAAAACCCTTTAAAAGGATATGGCGGCATTCACAGGGAATATTCGGAAGAGAAGACAACGATCGACATTGCAGATCTGCTCTCTTCCGATTTGAAGAAGCACAAGAACAGACTCATTAGATGTCGCCACCATCGCTACGTAAAACTCTATATTACATCAAAAAGATTCATCTGATTACGCCCCTCATGACTAAACACATTATGTATTTAACTATATCTCCTCTCTGCGTCATATATATATATATATATATATATATATATATCAACCTATCTAACTATACATATATCACTTTACCCCCCATCTCTCTCTATCTATCTATCTATCTATCTATCTATCTATCTATAATAATTAAAAGAACGAGCTCTTCTGACAGTTCGAACGGGACACAGGTTCGTATGTGTGTGCGTGTGTGTGTGTGCGTGTGTGTGTCTGTGTCTCTGTGTGTACAGGTGTTCTCAAAGTATCTGAGACGAAATTATTAGACAATGATGTCTGGAGTAGTAGAATATCGAGGATGCGATGTATAAATTGTCGTCTAAGTTATGGAAAAAGGAAAATAGCACTGACATTTTATTTGAATAAATATATTTAAAAAATTATACAAAAGTAACTTAAAATGTTAAAGAGTATTATTTTCATTGTCTTTAACCATGGTCTCGAGACGACTTCGAAATCTCCTGTATCTTTTCTGGACGGCCGCCATATTTAAGTTGGTGAATTCTCCTATAATCCTCGTCTTCAATTCCTTCTTTGTTGTTACAAGGAGTTTTGTTGGTCTCTCGCTCAACTGCGCCTCCCATAATGAAGGGGTTTGCAGGCTGGGTAGTTAGGTGGCCAGATGTAAGGGGTGATCTAGTCGCAGTAATTGCTTGACATCTATGACTGTGTTCTCCTGCTTGTGTGGTATGATGTAGTGTCTTGTTGCCAGACATAGCGTCTTCAAGTAGCCACCCTCTTAACCCAGGGAAGCACTTCTTCCTCGGGGCAATTGATTTAGGTCTCTGTATTGAGACTGAGGCCCTCACCAACAAATTTAGTAGTTCTTTTATTACCAGAACGATCACGCTCACCATGAAACTCATTCAACTCTTTCTGAATCCTCTGCAATATCTTTAGATTGACACATAAACACTCTGACATGTTCGTATTGGAGCTTTCGTCGCGAATGCCAAGCAGTACAGCATGCCGTTTCCAAATTTCTGATGGAGTGAAATGCGTCGCTGTGATCTTTTTGTCACAGACGGTACCCGACTAACTCTACAATACTGTACACTCGGTAAAATAAAAAAACAAACAAACAACGCGCATGCGCGAAATTAAAGATATGTCAACAATTTACCCATTGCACCATGTACACACAAACACACATATTTTTTTGTGTGTCGGGCTATCAATCTAAATACCTATTCTGCGAATGTTTTCTTTTCTCTCTTATGCTTAAAGCAATTTCGAAATTTTCAAATGCAATCTTTCCATATGTACATATAAACAGGACAGAGAAATATACAGAACCGTTTAAGATGTCCGCAAAGTCTTTAGAAAATTTTTAAAAAATCACTACGAAAAGCCTAGAAGACTTGGCATCTAAATCTTTGTTGCATAATATGTTATTATTAAAGGTCTTTTAATGATATTAATTGTTTCTTAAAGTTGCTTTTATGTTTGAGACTGGAATTAAAGAATTACCATAATTGATGAACAGAATGTAGCTTTGCTTCCCTTTCTGCAACGAATGGGAACCTTATAGAAATTTATTTTAATTTATTTGTATATAAATATCTTCAATATTTATTTCATATTATGTAAACATTTTAACAGTATCCACTTTCCGTTATAATTTTTATACATTCTTCGATTTGTCTAATAACATTGTGGACACACTGTGCATACACACACGCGCGGGCGGGCACACACACACAGACACACACATATATATATATATTCAATAAAACAATAACAGTTCTATGGACTTATCTCATTGTTCAATTAAAATTTGTGATCTCCACTGCAAGGTGACATACAAATGATATTAATTATAAATGGTTTGTATTAAATTCAATAACAATGAACAAAATACACAACAAAAGTAGCTCAAGCGTGAAAATCACAAGAACTAATATTATTAATAATAAAAGAAAATATATAAAAAAAAACTTCAAAAATTCAAGAAATTTAAGTATTTTCAGGCCAGGAGAAATTTTGCCAAAATCCGCTCATTCGAACAATAAATAAATAACCGTTCAAGGTACTCATCTGGTTGATTACTTAAAATTCAAGGCCTAAACTGTAAGCTGAAATATAAACTATAATAATAGTCGAACACTGTATTTGGCTGTGATTGTGATGAAATGGATAATAGCTTGCAATAAGAAATTGTAGTCCCAAATTTGAAACCTTCTAAGTTCATTGTCATCACCTACGTGCAAACAATATTCAAAAGTTATAAATCTTTGATCTTAATCGTGGTTGGTAACCCCTCTAGGAGAAGGATAGCTCTAAATTCAATACGCACTGGAGATGTGGCAAGTAAATCCACCCTGTAAAATATTTCTTCCCCAGCAGCAATACCTAATGTGCTTAGAACTGTAACAACATCCTCTTCAGGTAATCTACTGGACGTGCGCGCGTAAGTGTAGTGATTTTCCAAGCGTATCTTGGGTGCGGCCCTAGGCCGAAAGTTAGGGGCGCTCAGTGAGGATCGAACTCACTACTCATACGTAATTGTTCTAGCAAGACAATCTTTCTAACCATTACACCACCTCGAGGTGCCCTGCGCGAGTCAGTGTATGTGAGTGAACATTTTAGTCTCTCTACGGGTTTATGGCGAATTTGGTGATACTGTAATTGCGTGTTCAATCACGACAGCGAGCAGTACAGGCTGAGTTTCTGGGAAAACGGGACAAGTTAAAATTCATCACTTTAACAATTCCCAGCCACTATCCATTATACCACACGCACATTCATGCTTCATTCACCAGGTATTCCCAAGCGGTCACCCATCTAGGTAATGACCAGGCTCGACGTTGCTACGGCTATCGTTTAGGAACTAGTGTTTCAATGTGATATAACTGCAAGCATGTTCTTTAGAAACTCACCATATGGAAGAAGAATAGAGATGGAAACACTAATTCATTACCTTTACCAAAAGCTGGTATTAAAAGGAAACTGTGGAGAGACACGTTCGCCTACGCGCTGAAGAGTCATCGTATTTAAAAGAAATTGTAAATATTACAGTATAAGCCCCTGCTGACATTCTATATTATGAAACTATTTTTACTTGGATATTGTAGAATTTGGCAGTCCTTGAAAGGACAAACCGTAATAAACGTTAGACAGGAAGAACATTCTCAAATTCTCGAAACTTGCTCATTGTCTTGTTTCTTCTTATTAACTACATTAAATGTCTATTTAAAATGAAAGCAAGAGAACACGTCCCACCTTCTTCAGAAGGTCGGTACGTTTCTCGAGACTCACGATGGCACGTGTTTATGTTGTTTTCCAAAGTCAATGTTTCCGATCGTTTTTCAAGAATATCTTTTTCCAAACCTGTCCCATTTTACCTCCCACACAGATATACAGTACGGCCATTATTATTATTATTATTATTATTATTATTATTATTCATGGCAGTTCTGTTTATTTATATTAGTCACTGTTGATTCCTGTTTTTCAAATTTTAAACGTTTTCTTTCCATTTTTCTTTCGGTTTTCCGCGCTGTTTCGACTTCCATGTTGTCGCTATCACTTTTCCTTCTAATTTCTCGGCGTGTTGTGAATATCTTTCGTTTTCATTCTTTCTAATTTTCTAATTAAATTATATTTGGTTTCATTTTATTTTTTTTATCAAATGTTCCTTTTAAAATTTGATTTCTTATCTTGTTATATATTTCTTCGTTTTTCTTCTTCTTCTTCTTCTTCTTCTTCTTCTTCTTCTTCTTCTTCTTCGTTAACTGCTTCGTCTTTTTTCCTGCTTTTCGTTTTGATTCTTTGTTTCCTGTTTCCTCCTCCTCATTTTCTTCTTCATTTTCTTCTTCTTCTTCGTTTCATGTTTTTGTCTTCTACGTTTTATGATTCATCATCTTCATTTTTTCCATCTTCGTCTTCATCTTCTACGCTTTCTGCTGCTACTTTGTCTTCTGACACTTCTATTTTTCTGCTTCTTCTACTCCCTCATCATCATCTGCTTCTTCTTCGTTTTTCCTTCTTCCTTTTCTTCTTCTTCATTTTCTACTTTTCTTTGTTTTTCCTTCTTCTTCGTTTTCTCCTTCTTCGTTTTCTGTGCCTTTTGCTTTTTCTCCGGTTTCCTCTTCATCTTTGCTTTTTTTCCCTTCTTTCTCTTCCTTTACTGATTTCTCTGCTTCTTCTTACACGTTTTCTTCTTCTTCTTCTTCTTCTTCTTCTTCTTCTTCTTCTTCTTCTTCTTCTTCTACTGCTACTACTACTATTACTACTACTACTACTTCATTTTCTACCACTTCTTTGGTTTCCTCTTCGTTTATTCCATATTTTTCTCTTCAGATTTTTATGCTTTTCTTACGCGTTTTCTCCTCCTCCACCCCCTTCTTTTTCTTCTTCTTTTTCTTCTTCATTTTCCTGCTATTTATTCGTTTCCTGCTGCTTCTTCTTCTTCTTCTTTATTCTTTCTTTTTACCTCTCTAACCATCACTGATTTTTTTTTCTTTTTTATCGATTTCATCTTGTCATTCTTTTTTATTTCTCTCATTTCTTTTTATGATTCATTTTCCTTTTGCTCTTTATAGCCTCTTTCTTTCTTCTCCATTCTACCTTCTTTCTTATTCTGTATTCGTTTACTTTCTTTCTTCACATAATCATTCTGCCATCTTTTCTTCGTTTCATGCTTCTTGTCTTTTTCTTTTTATGCTTCCTCTTCTTTTTTCCTTCATCTTCTTATTCGTATTCTTCTTCTACGTTTTTTCCTCATACTTCTTCCATTTCTATCAATTCTTCGGTTTCTGCTTCTTCTTCGTTTCCTGCTTTTTCTTTTCCTTCTTCTTCTTCTTTTCCTTCTTCTTCTTCTTCTTCTTCTTCTTCTTCGTATTCTGCTTCTTGTTTTACTTCTTCATTTTTGTTTTCCCTTTTCTTTTTTCTTCGTTTACTGCTTCTTTGTTTTCAATTTTCTTCTTTTCTATTTTTTCATCTTCTTTTTCCTCTTAGTGTTACGGCTCTTCTAAGTTTCCTTCTTTTCTTCTTCTTCTTCTTCTTCTTCTTCTTTTCTTCTGCTTTTTCTTCTTCTTCTTCTTTTTCTTCTTTTTCTTCTTTTATCCTCTTTCTTCGTTTTTTTCTCCTGCTTTTTTTTCGTTTACTGCTTCTTTACTTTTTCTTCTTCGTTTTCTCCATCTACTTCTTCGTTTTCTGCTGCTGCTTCTTTGTTATTCCTTTTTTCTTCATTTTTTTCTTCTTCTTTTTTCGTTTTCTATTTCTTCTTCATTTTTCCCTTCTTCTTCTTCCTCTTCATTTCCTTCTTTTTTTTCGTTTTTTCCTTCATCATGTTCTTCTCCGTTTTCTGCGTCTTATGCTTTGAGTTATTGTTCTTCATTTTTAACTTTTTCTACTTCCTCCTCATTTTCTGTTTCCCTTTCATCTTCTTATTCTTCGTTTTCACCTTCTTCTTCTTATTGTTTCCCTTTTCTTCTTCCTTTTTATCTTATTTTCTTCTACCTTTTTCCCTTCATCTTCTTCATCGGTTTCCGCTTCTTCTTCGTTTTTCCTTTATTTCTTCCTTAGTTGTCTGCTTCTTATTCATCTTCGTCTTCTTGATTTTCTTCTTCTTCTTCTTCTTCTTCTTCTTCTTCTTCTTCTTCTTCTTCTTCTTCGTTTTTACCTTTTTCTTCTGTGTATTTTGTATTTGTTTTTGTGTTTGGATGAGTGTGTGTTTGAGCGAGGGATTAGTCAAATGACTTTTATTAATTACCTAGTCCTGCATTAACTGATATTTCTGTCGCAATTAAGAATTGGCGGAGGTTGGAGGTTAGTATTAATATTATTTTATTTATTTCCTCGTATAACGGGTGTATTTATTTTAAATATTAATTGGGGCTTCGTTTTTAAATCTTTTTTTTTTTTATCTAAGTCCGCCAGACAAATTATACATATTAGAATTAGTTAGGATTACATAGAGACTTTGATGCATTATGGTGGCTGTAGCAAGAATGGTAAATAAGAATGCCTTGTTTTGCTGTGGTATGTTTGGGTCAGTCATCGTGGCTAGATAAGTTTAAAATAGGACAAATTAAAGACTAGCCTTCCCCTACCCCCTCCATTTTGGCCTTGTCCCACATTTTTGTATCAAAACAAAATAAATATTACTATTTACATTGATTCTTTCATATCAGTTTGCACGACATCGAAGAATTTGATCGGAATTAATGGATCCAGAAAAATCATCCGACAGAAACTTTCGGATGCCAAAAATGCTTCAACCTAATTTTTTTTATCAAAACCACACGAATTGTATACAGAATATTACAATCAAATCGAAATGATAGTAAATTTTAGAAACAAAACTACAGGGTGCGATTGATAAATTGTCGCCATTTTATATTTTTAATTTCACGCATGCGCGTTGTTTGTTTTTGCTTTTTGTTGACTGCACAGTATCGTAGTGTCAGTTGTGAGACAAAAGGCACCATTACACAATTCATTTAGTCAGTACTTTAAACCCGGCACGCTGTACTGATTGGCATTCGCGCCAGAAGGACTTGGCTAAGTCTAATGGTAATTCCGAAGGTACGGCAGATCAGAAAACTCACTTTGGTCGTTCTAGTAAGAAAAGAACTCCAAGATTTATTGGTGAGGGCCTCATACTCAACACAAAGACCTACATCAAGTGCCCGTTGGAAGAAGTGCTGCTTTGACTGAAGAGGGTGGCTGCTGGCAACAGGTCTCTGCACCATGCCACACAAGCAGCAGAACGGAGTCATGGCTATCAGACAATTTCTGCGATCACATCAGTCCTTATATCTGGCCACCTAACTCCACAACTGCAATCCGTTATGTTATTATTGCGAGAGAGGCCAACAAAATTCCTTATAACAGCAAAGATGAACTGAAGGCGTGGATGATGCCAGCAGTCACCAACTTAAAAATGGAGACAGAAGAGATTTAGGATGTCCCGGAGTCGTCTGGAGGCCATGGTTAAAGCCAATGGCGATTTTATTGAACAAATGTATTCTTTAGTATTTCAAGATTTTTTTGTGTACTTTTGGAGGATATATCTGTTAAAATGAAATGTCAATATTATTTTCATTTTTGCGTCATTTAGTCGACAATTTATCCATCGCGCCCTGTATATTATATACTGTTTTTTTTTAAGATATGATGATGATACTAATCCCAGACAGAATTGCTAGAAAGCTTTCAAATTTAATTTAATTTTTAAAAATTCTCACTTTAAAAATAAATAGCTGCCTCAAATGATAAATACAAAAAAAAAAAAATGAAAAAATGTGAAACCTTCATAAAAAGAAAAAGTATAAAATATTAAAGAATGTAGATGTTGATGGCGAATTTCCAGGATGGGTAATTATGAAACGATTTGTCTTATGTAAACTCATACTTAAGAAAGAAAGAAAGAAAGAAAGAAAGAAAGAAAGAAAGAAAGAAAGAAAGAATAGAAGAAGATATTAACAAAAGATGGGATAAAAAAAAAAGAAAGGAAGAAAGAAGGAAACTAAGGAACGAATAGCCGAAGTCTACTTTAAAGAAGAAATACATAATTAGAAAAGAAAATGAGTCGACGAAAGGATAAAGGCAGTTCAAGTTTATTGTGTCGGTTTATAGTGGTCGGTGGTGGGGCTTTTGAGGAAACCAAAGAAAGAACAGTGGTAAAGTCATCGACTTTTCTCGCCATCCTGCATCTATCAGCATTGAGTTGATTACTTGAATTTTATTATTCTATCTTTCCTTCCTTCCTTCTTTCTTCACTTTTCAAGGCAAGCCGCCCCCCCCCCAAGGCTCATCTGCTTCTTTTGTCTTTTGCAACAGAGCGTAACTATGAAAACATTTCTTCGATTTGGGGCTGACGAAAAAAGAATTGGATGAATTAGTGAAGGTATTGTAGGGTAATACAGCAGCAAGAACAATGGAAAAGATATATTAGAAGAAGAAGAAGAAGAAGAAGAAGAAGAAGAAGAAGAAGAAGAAGAGATAACAGAATGATTATTTGAAGAGAGAAAGTGAATGAAATAAGGAGGAAGGCAAAATGGAGAAGAAAAAAGAGGCGATAAAAAAGCAAAAGAGATATGTATAAGAGGAAATGTGAGAAATAAAAAAAGAATGAAAAGATGAAATCGATAAACTAAAAAAGAAAAAAAAATGATGGTTAGAGAGGTAAAAAGAAAGAAAGAAAGAAAGAAAGAAAGAAAGAAGCGTAATTTGAAAACTGGTTAACGAAAGTAAACCAGAAATAAAGAAATAGAAGAATTGCTTGGTTGAAGAAAGAAAGAAAAAAAAGAAAGAAACGTGAGAAAATCCTTGGGGAATAAAAGGAAAACCAGTAACGAATGTAAGAAAAAAAATACAGAACGTATCATAAAAGTTGATTAGTGAAAGAACGTTACAAAGAAAGAAAATAATGTAATCTTAAATGTCGGTTGGATGAAGAAAGAAAGAAATAAGGAAAGAAACAAACAAACAAACACACAAAGAAAGAAAGAAAGAAAGAAAGAAAGAAAAAAGAAAGAAAGAAAGAAAGAAAGAAAGAAAACATTATTAAAATGTAATGTTTACGGATGGCTGGAGGAAACTAGAAAGTAAAGAGAAAAATAATGTTTAGGATCGTAAAAGAAAGAAATAAAGGAAAAGAAAGAAATTTTGAAGGGTGAAAGAAAGAAAAAGAAACTACCGGAAAGAAGAAGAAAGAAAGAAAAGAGTACCGGAAGAGATGAAATCCTTGATGATTCCAACAGTGATACAGCCACTTTCAACAGCCACTAAACATAATAAAGATATCAGGCCTAACATGATGATAAAAACATCAATTTGAACAAAACTTTTGGGGCTTTCTGCTATTTAACCCGAAGAAGTCTTGTGACTGGTAATCATTAATGCCATGAAATTCGAGACTTTCAAGTTAAAACACTTGAGGTTAATTTTCATTTATTCATCGATTGGAAAATAACCAAATTTCCGTATTGGGTCATAGATATTGACCAACAGAGGTTTTAAGAAATACATATTATAATAATTTCTCTGTTCAAAACAAACATTTGGACTTTGTTATAAAACATTCTGCCAATAATAAGGGAGGATGTTTTAATCGATCTGTTGCTGTTAAAAGTGAACAATTCGTTCGAACATGCACGATTCCTTGGTGTTTTTAACCCATAATTTGAACTGACGTATTCCAGTCTTCCTCTTATGCTTATTGTATTCAGAAATTTTCTCGTGGTGCCGGACTTCCGTTTCATAACTGGGGGTTCACTCATTCGGTTCAGCAGTGTAAATTGTTCGATTGTAGAGGTTAAGATTGTAGTGATCAGAAGTGAAAGGAACCACCTTCTTTATCAATGGAATAGATGAAAGGGCCATACAGGGATTATTTGACACTGATCTACGTGGCTTGCTCCCCGCCCCAGCTGT
This sequence comes from Acanthosepion pharaonis, assembly GCA_903632075.3. Lineage (NCBI taxonomy): Eukaryota > Metazoa > Mollusca > Cephalopoda > Sepiida > Sepiidae > Acanthosepion > Acanthosepion pharaonis. The sequence continues at coordinate 1,218,965 of CAHIKZ030003327.1, read as the reverse complement.
ATAGAGATTTGAACTAAGGCAAGTTACTCGTTTGATAATTTACCATTAAAATAGCGATAGATTAGTGATGTTTTGCTGGTGAGGATAGGAGTTTTATGTTTGCAAATAATTCACGAAAAATTTTTTGAACTCTTCACAAAGTGAGGGTTAGGCAGCGCCAGCCTAGATATAGAAGCAATAATGGATTTTTGGACAGCTTGGAATATTTTAAGCAGAGTATGATAGGAATAGTAATGTACTTTTTAGAGCGGCACAAGAAAGCGATCATTTTTCAAGCATTTTTCAGCGATTAATAAACTCCACTTGATGGTCGGAGTGACCACTAGATGTTCAGGATAAAGCGTCTCATTGAGCGTACAAGAGTTCATCGTGTCTGGAGACAACTCACAGCTGAATGTAGGGGAAGCATTTAGCGACCAAAAAAATGTTAACAAAATACTAATGAGGGCGTGAATGGCTATCTCAGCAGAAATTGAAATCAGTGAGTCGAGTTGAAATTCCGGACTAGTCTGTTGTGTTCACTTTGGAAAATGTACCAACCCATGTCTTCACCAAGTCCAATATCTTCGTCAAGCAACAGAGTGCACCGGACTCCCTAGTCTTTCATAGTAGGTAGTCTACGAGAAGAAATACTTTGAATTTAAAAATAAGGTAAGCCAAGATCATCTGCGCTTTGAAAGAACATAGCATTTTAAAAATATGATAATTTTCAAAATTAAAAAGTATTTTTCACTCATTTTTTAAAATATTTTAAGGAACTTATTAATGCAGTTTATTCTACAGCCTCGAAAGAACAATAATCACACATTCGCAACTCTGGAGTTTGTCTTTCATCGGCGATGATTTAACTATTAAGCAGCCAAACTACGATAAATACATCTTTTAGTTGTAGTCTTTCAGTTATTATCTTTTTATTTTTGAAACCATATTCATAACTTCATTGTTTATTACTGAGTATATTACAAGCGAAATCCGAAACGATAAAGATGATTATTTTGTATTAAAACATTTAATTACCATATAAACAAAATATTTAGCAAATTTTACCAGCACTGCTACTGAATTTACTCCTGTCGTGATGAACGATTGCATTCTCAATGAGGGTCCTTTCTCTGAACATCAATCAAGTTCACACCAGAAACCCAAGCGCAATTCATTTATAGGATTCATCTCTAAAGATGCTGGAAATGGATCGGTTCAAGTTAACCCTTCAGAAGGGTACGTAACTCGCACAGTTATGTTTTTTATTTATTTCTCTTTTAATCATTTTACTCCAACTAAGGTCATAAAATCACTAAGATGCAGAAGTTTACGGAGTGTGAAATAATATAAGTAAAAGAAAACATTATTAAAGAGGACGCTCAACAAAAGAATAGGAATTAAAAGTAAGAAAATGACGATTGACATTGCATTTTAGTTTTTGAAGATCAAATTTGATAGGAAAGTAAGAAACCGGGGGAGAGTTCCACAAGCGAGAAGTGGGAGAAAAGAATACTTTGGAATAAAACTTACGATTAATTTTATCCATGTCAACTGTATAATAATGAGATCTTGTCGCCAATCTAGTACTGCGGTTAAATTCATAAAATCTTGGTACCACAGGAGCAAAATCATCAGAATAAATAGTATGAAAGTATTTATAGAAAAGTCTGATGGAAGCTACATTTCGACGGTGGGAAAGAGACTGAAGCCAATGTGTCAGATTAGAACCACTAACATTGCTGATTCTTCATTGAATTTTATCAAGAATCTCTAAATGTATAGCAGGAGCACCAGATTATATGTGGCAGCACAATTCAAATCATGGACGAATGGTTCGCTTATAAATATATCAGTTGAAGCGGGAAAGACTGTCTGACTCAACACTGAATAAACTTTCCTAGTAGCAAACCGCGAAGTTGATTCGATTCAATCTTTCCGCATCATGCCAGCGATAATGTTCTGTTTTGAATTTTGTTGAATTTTAAAAACTAAATAGTGAAAAACATTAAGAAAGCCGTCTTGTGCTAAAAACCACGTTTTTACTTTTCTTCCAGTAGGTGGATGGAAATCCTCTTCAAAGATTATTTTATTATGTGAAAATTGTCATTATTTTCTAGTAATAACAGTGGAGAGGTCGTATTCACAACGGTTTTAGAAGTCCTTTTCCTGGTTGCTATACAACCGAGTCTAACTTGGTATTTCGCATATGACTGGGCGGAGGAATTGTTTTATGCTTTACAGAAAAGGATTTGTGTGAAAATGAACGATGCAGACTAGATCAGGACTTAAATTAGGTTTTGTTAATTTTATCTTGTTTTATGGCATATAAAACTCAGTGATTTATTTAATGCCAACAAGATTTTTATGATAGCTTCGTATGAATAGAATATGTAGTCCTTGTAAGAAATCATTTTGTAGATCAGGTTTGACATATTTTTGTAAAGAGGGTTTTGTCGAAAGTAAAATGTATGGCTGGTATTTTTTGTCATATATGTCTTGCTAGTATTTTTACTATACAAATCTATTTTTATACTTTAATCGTTTGGGGGTTGACTATTTGTCCATTGTTGGGGCCCTAACATGTGCTACCACCCTGGACCTGGGAACAACAGCAATTAAGATGTGGTTACACACTCCTCAAAACCTCTCAATCAGAGGCTTCTCTACCGGATGTAATCTATCGTCATACCCAGGACGGTTAAATTCGGCACAGTTATTCCACTTTACACACTGATATGATAAAGGCGATAGTATTTTGTTTCCATGTTCGAAGTACGTAATAAAAATAATGAAAAAGTTATCGAAAGCGATGAAGTATAAATGGATTAATCAAACAGTAGACATAAGAGTTCGATTTTTGCCATCTCATAACACCAAATTTTGGGGAAACAGGTTTTCCAGTAGCAGCACCGTCGAAAAGGTTCATCTCAAGGTTGCGACAACGTATCACATTTGGTTTGCACTAGGGGATCTAATCTAATAAGATGAAGAAAATCGCTCTGGGAAGCGAACTGAGAAATTTTTTGAAAGGGTTTGACAGATTGAGCAAAGATCTGCAACGGACATTAAGGCCATAAATCAATGTAAAAGAAGAAAAAAAGTGTAAAATTCTTCGCAAAATGAACGTCACTAATCACAGAACAAGAACAGTAACGGCCAAGCACGTGCGCCTCTAATATAAAAAACACCCACTCAAGCACATACAGATAATCATAAATGCGTTTGTGTCTGTGCGTGTATATATATATATATATATATATATATATATATATATATATATATATATGAATATATATATATGTGTGTGTGTGTATGTGTGTGTGTAAAGAATTCACAGTGAATTCAGAAGAAGCTGGTACATAAGGAGGCGCCACTTCCTTTATGTAAAGAGATCCACATTCATTGGTGCAAGCAGCAAGATCAATTTTCATCAATGTGCAGTTGCATTCGCTCCTTGTGAATGTTTTCTTTGTGTTATTTGATAGGTTTCATGTTCATTTTGTATCACTTTATATATATATATATATATATATATATATATATATATATATATATATATATATATATGTGTGTGTGTGTGTGTGTGTTGTGTTGTTGTGTGCGAGCGCGTGTGTGTATTTAGGCAGCATATCTTCATTCAAACATGTTTCATTGAATAATAAAGACATTCTTCTTATACTGTTCCTTTCCAGTCATCTAATCAGTTTCTTGATGTTAAGATGAAATTCATCAAGTAAGGCTCCGTAGTTATTTTGAACCCAATTACTTTTGATCTTTTCCAAGATCATTTTCAGAGATAAACTACAAAAACAAACTTATTGTAACTCCGATAAAATCTGCCTTCCATTGTAATGGTGATTTTTAAAAGCAGGCGAGAACGTGTCCTTTTATAGTTATTTTAACATTTTAAAATTATCCTTTATAGTTATGGAATTGTCAAAGAAATGTAAAATGGTATTAAATGTTTGTTATATACATTTAAATTCGTTGCTGCTGCACTCGAAATAAATTTTGTTGAGTGTTGGTTGGTTAATTTTGATATAGGGGACCACCAGAATTTGAGGCCTTTGATTATTATATTAGAGCTGTAGTATTTTGGTGTTGTCAACATGTATTTACCTGTATTGTGAAGACCGACAGGAATGTGTTTTTAGATATTGTACAAGTGGAATTGTAAATCCAATATTGTATATTAATTTAAATATCCTCTGGGGGATTATATCTCTGAAAAAATTGTAAGTACATATGTTTGCTGGCACCAGAAACATTTTCAATACGTTTTACATTCCATTTGTCGGACACAAGCTCTCTGATGATTTCTATTTGTTCTTTATTTTATCATCCTGTCGGATTCAGATTCATATTTGATCTGCCTTTGTTCTGTATATCTATCTATCTATCTATCTATCTATCTATATATATATATATATATATATATATATATATATATATATATATATATATATGTGTGTGTGTGTGTGTGTGTGTGTGTGAGAGGGAGATTGTGCGTTTGTGTGTATATGTACTAAGGATGCAATACTGTCGGTGTGACCTTATTACATTAAAGTAAATGAAAGTGAGTAACGCCGAAAAAATCCAGACAGAACAATAAAAAAAGTATTCGCAACACTTGACGAAGGGCAACTCGAGTCGCATCTCTGTTTTCACGCCTAGTCTCTTGAAGATCGCAAGTGCGGATATCTGTAGATTATCGTTTAATCCTAACCTAAAAGAAAAATATATGGATAGAGGGAAGAGAATATACGAGGCACACGATGGAAACTCAAAATGGGACGCACTAAAGAAACACTTCAGTTACATTAACAAACGGTCTCTTCCGAAAGGAAAAACGACTGGATGACTGATGGGATTCTCGACGTGATGAAAAGGAGACGGAAAACCCTGCCAAGATACGAAAGGTAGTATAGAAAATTACACAATGAAATAAGGACCAAATTCAGGCCAGTTAAATAAGAATCGATAAACAAAAAATATGCAGAAATAGAAAGATTGAGTCCTACCAACAAAAGAGACATACACAATCAAATAAAACAACAGAACAGAAGACTTCCTCGTTAACAGAATGCTTAAAATCAAAGGATGGAACGCTCATATTAAAGAAGGAAAATTCTTCAACGTTGGAGCGAGTATATTGGATAACTCTTCCGTGACGAAAGGGAACAACCAGCAATACACAGAACTACCGACGGACCTGGAATTCTGAAAACAAACGTAAAAGCCGTACTGGCCAAATTGAACAGAAACAAGGCAGTTGGGCCAGACGGAATTGTAACGAAAATGCTGTCAGACTTAGATGACCTTGGCATAGACAAGATCACGGAAATAACAAATGAACTCTGCAACAGCGGGGATATACCAGAAGATTTCAGCAGATCTATCTTCATAGCTATGCCTAAGAAACCAGGCGAAAACGATGCGAACTCCACCGAACAATAAGCTTAATGAGCCACGTGACAAAACTCATCATTCGTATTCTGTTGTATAGAGCGTGCAGCAGAATCAGACCAGAGATAGGACAAGAACAGTGCGGGTTCGTTAAAGACACCGGAATAAAGAACGCGATACTCATGCTACGAATGTTATCAGAAAGAACAATACAGATACAGAAAAACGTGTACCTATGCTTCATAGACTACGCAAAGGCGTTCGACAAATTATGCCACAAGGATCGGATGGAACTACTCAGCAACTTTGATATATTCGGGAAAGTTATCAGAATAATCAAGAACCTATACTGGCAGCATATGGAACGAGTTCAGTGAATATACAAAAATAGAAAGGGGCGTAAGGCAAGGATGTGTCTTCTCACCCGACCTGTTCAACCTATATAGCGAGGCAATTCTGAGAGAATTGGAGACCCTACCGGGATTTAGCATTGGCAGCCATAACCTTAACAACATAAGATATGCAGACGACACTAAGAGCAGACATGGAAAAGGAATTACAAACTCCCTTATAGAATGTAGCGACGGAGAGTAAGGAGAAAGGACTAAAACATAAAACATTAAGCATAAACTATAAGAAGACAGAATGCATGGTGATCAGTTAGAGGATGAGTCCGAAATGCGATTTGCAAGTTGGGAACACTAAATCAAGCAGACGCGGAAGTTTAAATATCTGGGAAGCGTCCTGACAGAGGACGGTAAGTACGACAATGACATCCGTAGACGTATTGGGATGGCCAAAAACACATTCCAAAAGCTGGTAAGAGTATTGCGAGACAGGAGAATGTTGGACTGTTTTTTCAAAGAGTAAGCGTAAAATCGAGGCGACGGAGATGTAGTTCTAGAGAAAGATGCTTAGGATAACATGGATCGAGCGTGTGAGCAACGATGAAGTCTTAGAGGGGATGCGAGTCTTGTACTTACCATCAAGAAGATGCAGCTAAAATTTCTGGGACACATAATGAGGATGTAGGGTCTGGAGAAACTGCTGAACTGAATAGAGGGGGAAGAAAGACAAGGAAAAGCAGCGCGTGACATACCTGACAAGCTTGACAGAACGTGGTTTGGGAAAGGAAGCCTGACAAGGATGACAGAACGTGGTTTGGGAAAGGAAGCAGATGGAAGGAAGTTATTTAGAGCTGCAAATGATAGAGGGGGGTGGAGAGCTATGATCGCCTACGTCCTGAAAGGACATGGCACAGGCACCTAAAAAGAAAGAAGACAGTTACTGCTGAACCAGTGTTTCACTAACTGTTACAGGGATTGAACTGTTGTATATAACTAGTTTCTACGTTACCGTCCAGACATTGTTATTAAAGGCCACAAACAAAGAAAAAATGCCTCCTTATTGATATGGCAGTCCCTGCAGACTGCAATGTATATTTGACGATATTCAAAAAGCTGTGAAAATACAAGGACCTTGAAATAGAAATCTCAAAATGTGGCACATGGGAACACCAACAATCCCTTTTGTAGTTGGAGCTCTAGGATTGGTAGGAAACGATTCCAGTAGACTAACTGAAGGGATTCCTGGAAGTCCATGCCTCAAAGTGACACAAAAAATCGTTCTGACAAGTACAGCCCACAATTTACTTTATCGATGTAATTTTTTTTTTTTTGTCATTGGAAAGTGTCATGGTGCCATTTCTAACCTTAGGTCCCTGGGCGGGACACGGAAAGAAATGTGTAAACGCCAGAAATCAAAGGAAATAATAATAATAATAATAATAATAATAATAATAATAATAATAATACATTTCTATTTCATGCAAAACCTTTTTATAATTTATGTCAAGCCAAACGTTTACTGAATGCATTCAAGTCAGGTTAGAATATTTTGTAATTTTTTGACTAAAATTCGGGCAACCAGCAATTTTCACCGATTTCCTCGGATAACCTACCTCACTCGAATAATCAACTTCCGTGTATAAGTGAATGAATAAATTATTAAATAAAGAATGAAAAAAAGGTTATCATATTCAATATATATTGCTATTAAATAGAAATTGGAAATATTTTCATTTAAATAAAAAATCCACCGCACTCCATTTGTTTATTTTAGTTATCACAAAATCAATTTGACTTGGTCTAATATTTCATCAGAGGTTCATTAATATTTTTCTAAATTACCTGAAATGTTCATATCAGCCAATCTATTGAGCGATTGTCTCGATTGCCATTATGTTTGTGTCAATCGTGAGCATTTGTTGAAAGTCTTCAGGAAAGGTAATACATTTTAAATGACTGAATTGTCTCGATGAAAAGCGTTTTATTACACTTGTTGAAAATGTAATATTTTTGATATATATATATATATATATATATATATATATATATAAATTATAACTAGAACCATTGAAAGTTATAAAAGATAAATGTACTAAGTGCTTCGCATTCGAGCGATTTCTCAAAAAGTACATCCTTAGAATAAACGCCAGCGCAGTTTCTATATAAGGCATTTAAGTTTAACCCTTATCCAAAGTAGTTTTTTTCGGAATTTGGAAATGCTTTGTTGGTGAATTTAGACCGCCAAAGTTAAAAGTCCATAATGCTCTAAATAATGATTTAAATTGCTTGAAAATTTATTGGATTATTCGTCTATCTTTAAGTTTTAATTGGGTTTGAAACTTGTGACGTCATCAAACATTTGAAAAGTAAAAAAAAAAAGAAAAAAACAAACGTTTCAATGCAATGGCTTCCTGTAAAATGCAGTAATCCATGCTGAATGTACTTTTAAATACTTGTACAATTAAATCATAAAATACATCCATTAGAAGATTAAATTGGGCTATACGTAATTTTCTAAAGTTAAATTAACTCACGTTATCAAAAATAGGCTGACGTTACCATTTTTTTTCACATTTTATTGGACCATTCGTAGGAGAAGGTTACAGAGTAAGAGATACAGCTTATGCAGATATTTGAGGAAGATTACGGTTAACCCGAGAATTGAACAGTTTATGATTTTAGTGATCGAGAAAGCAGCATCTTGGGAGTCGGTTCCACAAGGCAGTAGCTCGTGGAAAGAAGCTGATTGGGTTGAACTTACATCTAACCAGGGGATATGAAGGAAATAACAGTGTTTCGATACAACGAGTCTGGCATGGCGGGTTTTAGGTTAGGACTGATGAAACTAATTTTGTAGTTCATCTGAACACTCACCATTGAAATAACGATAGAGCAGTAAGAGTCTAGCGACGCCTCTTCTCTGAGAAAGAGATTAATGGATGGAAAATAATTCGTCACCTACAAGGATTCGGATACGCCTTTGGACTCCATCGAGAGGGGATGTTAAAGACTGGGCAGCTCCTGTCCATATATGACAACCATTTTCGGCCAGTCTCTTGTAAAGCTAGAGGATAGAAGTAGACGTACTTGCTGGAGGGTTATCGTGAACCGACCATTTTCCTAGAAGCTTCAGCGTTGGATCGTATGTATGAGTTCCACTTGAGGTTAGGGGAGAGTTTAAGTACCACTAGGCGCTCAAGATATGCGACCTCACCGAGGAAACATCAGTTTATTGCAATAGATGTAAATTCTGGGTCAGATTGGCGATGATTGAAGATCACTAGTTTCGTTTTTGAGGCATTGAATGTAGCCAACCATTTTTTTTTTCCTTACTTGGCTTCTAGAGGTCAGAGAGGAGCTCAGCTGCCAAGCTGTATTCATCGAGGGTTTTGGGGGTGCGCCAATATACTGTTGTATCATCAGCACAGATATTCACAAAAGGAGCATTCGTTGTATTGACAAATTTAGAATATCTCACAAAAGTTTTCATCACAGTCTACTTTTAGCAACATATTTGGAATCAATATCTCAACTCTAAGGACCCAGTATTATTTTAATTTTGTGCTCGAGCAGAAAGCTCCTTCGCTGATGGGGATAGGTTTAAACAAATGCAAACAATAATGTACATATTAATGACTTTAAAAAATCAATCTTTGGATTGGTTTAGGACAAATGCAGATTATTATTGGTATTTAAGTTACTCAGAACTAAGGCAACTTGATAATAAAACAAAGTTTCAATGTAAGTTTATTAAACTTCTTTCTATGGTTGGAGCTCATATGCAAATCGAAAAACAGGTATACAGGGTACAGTGGGCAAATTATCCCCATTTTATATTTTTAATTTCGCGGATGTGCGTTGTTTCTATTTGATTTTGTCTAGTGCTAGGTAGTGCTGCCCTGGCTCAAGAGGGTGCTTGTTGGAAGAGCCAATATCTGGTAACCGGACTCTGCACCAAATTACACAAGCAGGAGAACCCTGTCATGCCTATCAGATATCACCCCTTACATCTAGCTACCTAACTCCCTCTGGTTATTATATATGGGGGTGCAGTTGAGCGAGAAACCAAAAATGAACTGAAGTCAAGGATTATGGCAGCATTCCCCAACGTAAACAAGGAGACTGTCCAGAAGTTTTGCAGGAGATTCTAAAGTCGTCTGGAAACCGTGACTGAAACCAATGACGATTTTATTTAATAAAATTACTCTTAAGTATTTTCATATATTGTTGTGCAATTTTGTTAAAATGATATGGCACAGTTATTTTCATTTTTGCGTAATTTAGGCGACGATTTATCCATCGTAAAATGTAGTTTTAATCAACTCAAAAAATACGAAATGTGAAAATGTCCCATCTCCATTTGGTAAATCAGAGAATATCAGCGGAGTAATTTCTTATCAGAATAAATATAATAACTGACTTTCTTGGTTGGGCGAAATAAGATACAAATCGAGAGATACTTGCTTTGGATTTAGCGTACAATAAAATATGACCACCGGAAGTCTTGTCATCATAATATAGTTCATGTCAAAGCATTCAGTTCTAAACACTTAAGAGCTCTTTGCGCCAACAATCGTCGGGCACGAAGATGAAAGTAATGATGGGTGTTAAAGAAGAAAAAGGGGCGTTAAAAATGTAGGATGCGTAGATCCAGGTATTTGAAGCGGGAGCGGTTTAAAGGAGATGCTTGGACAGAAATGGGATCAGACGCCTCAGTCGATTGTAAGAGGTGGGGGGGATTTTTTATGTCCCCGCCCTAACTGCATAAAACGTTGTATCTGATGATGTAAAATGATTTCAAGGAAGCCGACATGAAAGGAAATGGATAGAAAGAAAACAGAATGAGAAAACGCAAAAGAAAAATCAAGTTAAAAGAAAAACGTGGAGAGAACTACTACTGCTACTACTACTACTACTACTACTACTAGTACTACTACTAATGATGATGATAGAAGGAAATGAAGATTTTAATAAGAAGAAAAGGAACGGTTTAAATTGGCATTGGAGAAACAGTAGTAAACCCTTATTTGTTGGTGTAAAATTAGCTGGAATAATAGAAACACAATATTTACATTATTCGGACAGTTGTCATCATCTTTACTCTAATATTTACGCGGTTTCAGTCGTCGTACGCTCCGGCCTTCAGGTGATATACGTTGGAATTTCGAACCGAACCTTTTATTTTGTCAACAGGGGTAGATTATTCCCGTTCCACGTGCCATGACTTTTCTGGATATCTCAGTTTCAGTTATTCCCTTTTAGTAACTCAACTCTATAATTTTTTGTTCACTTCTGCTGTGGCCAGGTATTGAACTCACAACTCTTTAGATCAGGTCACTAAATTACTTCGACCAACGATTTTATCCACTGAGCCACTAAAAAGTGAAATAACTGAAAATGATAAATCCAGAAAAGGTATGTCTCGTAGAACTAGTACAACCTACCCCAATTGATTAAATAAAAGGTTCAGTTAGAAGTTCCAACGTATATCAAATGAAGAAGACCGGCCCGTACAACGGCTGAAACGTTGGGAATATTACAATAAAGAAGAGAATAACAGTCCGAACGCTGTAAATAGGTATAATACTTTTTCTCATAAAGATAGAATGTTATATTAGTAAATAAGAATTCAAAGAAGAATCTAGATTTATTTATTTGTCAAGGCTTATCAATGTTTTTGCAGCTTATTTAAAGATATAGAATATTTTTTGGATTGTAAAATATTTTGGCAATGATAAAGATTTACTGATATACGTTCTTCTATTTAAATTATAGCTGCTGTATTTGGGCATAATAGAATATAACGAACCCGACTGGAACTGGAACACATACTAAGGTTTCCAATTGCCAGCCACATATCCAAGCTTGCAACACCTGGTATTCTCAAGCAGTCATCCATCTATGTACTGACAAGGCTCGATGTTACTTAACTTCAATGATCAGACGAGAACTGGTGTTTAAACGTGATATGGCCGCAAGTCAGAAGAAATATTTAGAAAGTGAAATAGGATCTTGGACTAACAAAATAATGCATGGGTAATTTTTCAGGAATATAGATGAGAGATAAAATGGAGAAAAGTTGCTAAAAATGGAAACATAGGCAACGTTGAAGAAAAGATTAGAATAAACAAGACTTGAGAACAAAGATTTTGTGCTATGCAGAATGCGCAGTAAAAAAGAGGAGCCACTGTGTATTAAGTGTATGCAGCATGTTGATGCATACGACAGTATAAAGTGGGACCAGGGTATGTAATCGTAGTTGAGTAAGAAAAGGAAAAGAAGAAATGTATAAAGATTTTGAATATATGTTAGCAGGTTTGTTGGAGTTTAAGGAAATAGAACCGATAGCTTTTGTTGTTGGGATTTTGGAGCAGTGACAGGCATAGACCAAAAATGGCTGGGAAAAAGTGATTCTGAGATGTTTTAGAAAAACATAACTAGTTGGGAAAACTACAATTCTGATTTTTTGTTATAAAACAGTAAAGAATAGGCAGGAATCATGAATTGTTATGACCCACACATTATCGTTAAATTGCGGCATAAGATCTACTTGAGATTATTATTATTATTTTTTTTTATTTTCTTTGATTTCTAGCGTTTACACATTTCTTTCCGGGTCCCGCCCAGGGACCTAAGGTTAGAAATGGCATCATGACACTTTCCACTGACAAAAAAAAAAAAGAATTACATAGATAAAGCCTTTCGTAAAGTGTGGGCTGTACTTGTCAGAACAATGTTTTGTATCTCCTTGAGGCATGGACTCCCAGGAATCCCTTCAATTAGTCTACTGCAATCTTTTCCAACCAGTTCTAGGGATCCAACTACAACATGGATTGTTGATGTTCCCATATGCCACATTTTCGAGATTTCTATTTCAAGGTCCTTGTATTTTGACAACTTTTTGAATATCTTCAAAGATACATTGCAGTCAGCAGTGACTGCCATATCAATAAGTAGGCACCGTTTTTGTTTGTGGTCTTTAATAACAATATCTGGGCGGTTGGCCTTGATTGTTCTGTCAATTTGTATTGTGTAGTCCCATAGAATTGTAACAGGTCGTATCTCCGTAACCGGGTCTGGGTGGTGTTCATACCAGTTTCTTTCAGTTTCCTTCCCGTAGAAGTTGCAGATTTTATTATTATTATCATTATTATTATTATTATTATTATTATTATTATTACCTTTGATTGCTGGTGTATTCTGTTTTCTTCCCGGGTCCCAACCAGAGATCTAAGGTCAGAAATGGCATCATAACATTTCCCCTGAGCAATTTTGAGGAAAAAATAAAACGCATATGATCACGCATATTTTACATAGATAAAGACCTTTGTAAGGTGTGGGCTCTATTGGAAATATATATTTTTTGTATATCTTTAAGACATGGGCCACCAGGAATCCCTTCAATGAGACTATTAGAATCATTTCGAATTAAATCCGATGCCTCCAACTACGGCTGGAATTGGTGATGCCGTCATGTGTCACATTTTTGAGATTTCTACTTCAAGATCCTTGTCTGTTGATAGTTCTTTGAAGATCTTCAAAGATACATTACAGTCTGCATGGACTGTCATATCACTAACAAGGCACATTTTGTTTTTGTTTTCTTTGATCACAATGCATGATGATTATATTTGATTGTTCTGTCTGTGTGCATTGTAAAATCCTACAAAATTGTCACAGGTCCCATCACTCTAAACGGGTATAAGTGCTATTCATAGCTGTTGTTTCCTTTCCCTAAAAAGATGCATATTTGACTCACTCCTTTTATGTCGTCTTTTATATTCAGTGGATGCCAATACCGTGCAACCTGATACAATATGGTTAATTTTATCAATATTTATTAGAGAATCTACATTTTGGTCTAATATAATTTTTCAGTATGTGTTTTTGGTAAGTTTTGTTAGCAAGCATAAGTTGTGTGCAGCAAGAATAAAACATTTGGTTTCAGGTTTTAACCCTGCACTACGTAGCCAGTGATGGGTACGGGGTTTGTCTACATCAGTTTGTTTGGTAAGGACAGAATATTAACGGTGAAAAGGATTATACTACCATCGTTTCTTCATCTAGTCGATTGCATTATCTCTTGCTCCATTTTTTAATGTTTTTTAGTGCAGTAGGTGTATTATATTTTACGTGCATTTTTTCATCCACTTGAAACAGCATTTTGAAATTGTGTGCTTCTTTAATTACTAAATAAAGTTTCTTACTTCTTTCATGTTCTTTGACACATATTATCATCCAGTCTTTTACAATTTCCAGGTATCTTTGAAGGACAATTGTTCTTGTTTTGTTAGACAGTTCATGTTGAACTAATGCTCGGCCTCCTTCGGATCTGGGCACACGATCAACATCAATCTTGGGATGATGCATTTTGCAGGAAGTGAGATGCTTTCTTGTTTGGGCCTCCATTCACTTTAGTCCAGTTAAAGATGTTGAAACTGAATTGCATTACACGAACAGTCAAGGTGTTTATGGCTGATATTCTGTATTTTTCTTTTTTAATTCAGCTCGGTTTTCAATACCAGACGCACACGCATGTAGTGTTCTTTTCTTGCTTTTTCCTTCATTTGGGTATGCTGTATTCCACCTCCTTCGCTAATTCTAAGGTACTTATAGGCTTTTTCCTTTTCCAGTCTCCTAATCTTTGTGAATAAATCTAGATCTATTGAGCATGTTTCTTTAATTCAACTTATTGTTGTCTTTTGCAAAGAGTTTGAGATCCTCCATTTAGAGTAGGCGATTTCTTGTTTACTTTGTATCCATAGGCATTATTTTTAGTTCATGTGTAAGGAGAATTAAGGACAAACAAAACAGAAGGTGTGACAGGATGTCTCTTTGAATGATTCATCGTCGGATATTCAGGTGGTTGGAAATGGTAGGGCCCTAGATGCATAATGTTGTTTTCCACGTGCCAATTCTATGTTTAAGAAAATTTACTATCACCGAGCAAACTTTATCCATTTCCAAAGTCTTAAAAATCCAGGTATGTGGAAAGCTATTAAAGGCTTTACGGTAATCTACTGTGCTGTGATTTCTACCACTTTTCCTGCAGCTTTTCAGGATCATTTTTTTTCATCAATAGTTGATCTTTGCGACCATGTGAATCTCGTCTGCATTTCTTCTATTCCCAGGGAAAGAATATATTTGTTATTTATCTATCATTTTTTGGATCATCTGTTTCACCCATTTTTGGTAGGAGATATGGAATACGATCAGTGATCCATTCTGCGACTTCAATGGGATTACGAATAAACATTGATAAAATTTGTGCAAGGGTTTTATGGATTGATGACAGATGATAGAGAAAAAATTGGGTACCTTCGCATTTCTTGGGGATTTCACTTTCTTTGGATTACATTAGAGCTTGCCTAACATTATTCGTGGGAATATTTTCCCATTCCTTTATAGGTTTATTCCTCATTCGTTCTTCCTCACGTTGGATCCATTCAGCATTGGGGTCATATTCATTTAGGCAACTTCAAATATTGTCCCAAATTTTCTGTACATTTTCTATAGATGTTGGCTTTTTTTTTTTGGCTTAACAGCTTTTCCAATTCCCTTTTAATACTTTTTTTTGGCGATAGAACCTACAATGTTTTTCGTATCGTCTTTTCTTGTTTCTTTAACTGCAGTTTCTGTTCTAGTATTTCTTTGATTGGTAGAATGTCATTTAGCAATTTAATTTTCTATCACTGCTTGATCTTCCTACATTTGCGTGTTATCATATTTAGTTTTCTTGAAATCTCATCTACCACCAATAAATCTCATCCAATTTCCTTTACAGTTCTCGCTTCAGTTTTTCCTTCCAAGCTGGATCATTTTGTCTGTTGCTTTATCTTTTCATTGTCTTCACACCAAGCTTCCAAGTAGCTGCTAAATCTTTTGCGTATATGACATTATTTATTTGTGTGATGTTTCCTGGTGGTTTGAATGTTAACAATGTTTGCAGTGCAACGTTGTATATTTGCACAATTTGTTTATTGGAATCAATCATATGAATTTTGGGAGCTGTTCTCTGTCTAACATTTTGCGCAGATTACTCTGCTGAGTACTTGAATAATGTAGTTTTTCTCTTCGGTAATTTGTTGTTTCGAAGAATTTTGCCCTAGCGTCTTTTGAGTCATCTTCAAAGACATAATCTGGAAACATCTTTTGTTTATGTCGTACATATATTCTTTAGTTGTATTCTCTGAAAGTTTATTATTTCGTGTCTCATGTATTTTTGTTTTTACCTCATCTTCTGTTATATTATTTATTTCCAGTCTCAGCTCTCTACTGTTTAAATGATGGGCTATTTTATTCTTTCTTATATTTAGTTTTATTTGATCTATTTCCGCATTTTTATTTCGCACGATGCCCCTGAAGACATTAGCAAGCATGTTTGGGTTGAGATAAAGTTTTCTACCAGTTCCTACCATAGTTCTTCATATTTTGCATGTCCGATCCGTGATATTCTTGTGTTGATTTTCGAGTGCGGTGAAAAATGATGTCTTAATGTTCTGATACTCTTGAGTCCATTTTGTTCGCTTTCTTTGTACTAATTTATTTAGCATCGAATCACTTCGACCAAGGTTATAAAAATTAGAGTTTGGTGACCAAATGTCTCATCTTTGTTGGAAAAGTTTGTTTCAGCAAAAGATTTTTCCGCACCAGACTGGTTCCTATTTGAGGGACGCGGACCATCCTGACCCGGATAACGGCCGATCCGTAATGAATATTTGCTTGTAAGCATTGAGATTTGCAATTTTTATGGTATTTTAAATTTTACCGCCAGCGGGTAATTTTGTTCATGATACCAGCTCTAGGACGACTGTCGACCAAGACTAAAGTGTACGTCCAACCCTAAATTCACTAACAAAACAGGCTGACGGCCACATCACTTTAAAACAGCAAAGTTAAGTAAGAACATCATGTACTGTAAGCTTGGATGTGCAGGTGGATTAATGGATAATGTCTCAGAATTGTTAATCGGAAAGCCGAATTGAGCGTTAGTTTCGTAAATTCAGTAACGCATAAATATCATTGAGAAAGGCATGAATCCACCTCTTCTCTTCCAGCTATGATTTAATTAGGAAGAATTGTATCATTAAACCATTATTATATCCGAAATAGTCTTACAATCTAAACATATTTCCTGGACTTAAAGAACCTGCAATGGCTTGGTAAGCCGAAGGAAAAGAATCAATCAGCAATTACAAACAAGTCAGCTTTTGCTAGAAAGATAAAAAGGAAACATTAAATTTATCGATAAAAATAACACCTTATTTTGTATCGATCATCAGGAATTTTATCAAATTTGTGACCCCAATGGCAAAACCAGACTTGTCGAAAAATATGTACTGATCCTTCAAATAATGGACACCGTCAGTAGATAATTCTAAATGAGGCTCCACTTCAACCAATTCCTACTATTAATCAGAAGAAAAAATGTGAAACTCACGAGTAAAATTTATGAGGAATTAATTCGACTGATGCCAATCTCAAGGAAAATGTCTCATTGAACCTTCTAGGACAAAAGTTTTCCGCTGATATGAAGTGGAAAGATTAGATTGAATCAATTGCTCGATTCACTTCTAGAAAAGTTGATTCACTCTGTCGTTTTAGACATTATATTCCTAATAGTCTCTAACGCTATGTAAGCCCTTGCGTCTTAGTGGCTGTATTAATTTGGTTGGGGTGAAATGATTTCTTATAAAAGTTAAAAGTCAATAAATATGACAATAGAAATAAACTGGAGATAATAAGACATGATAGAAAAAACGAAAAGAATTATTAGATGATGAATCAATTAAAGACAGTATATAAGGCTTCGAATTTCTTCTATGTTCAATGTCCTTCGAGTAAGTGGCTTACCGTAACTTCCTGTCCTTTGCAGCCCTTAGTAAATATTCTTTTTCATCACCTAAACCCATCCATTTAAGCCTACATTTGTCTTCCTATTTCTTTTTCATTTCGAAAGCGTTTTTTACTGTTCCATTGCGTCTTCAAATTTCGCTGTCAAACTTTGCGTTGTTTTGTAAAATACTGATTCAAATTTAGTCTCCCTAAAGGAAGTCACATTCTCTGAAACATTTAATATTTCGACATAAAAGAAAACAAAAGGTAATCGAAGAAATATATTCAAATTACTATTGAGAGAGAGAGAGAGAGAGAGAGAGAGGGGGTGGGGGAGAGAGGAGGATTAGAGAATGAGAGATGGCAAGGTGTTGTTCGTTGGTTGATTATGTTAAGCATCATATCAACATGTATGAATTATTTAGTGCTGAAACTAAATATATTTTGAACGCAATTGTATGCCTTCTGTTGTATTTTGCTGTTCTACGACACGTGATCAGGAGTCAACTTCCTGCTTGTCTCTTAGTTTACTATACACTTTATATCTTTACTAAATATATGCAAATAAGTACAACCCTAATTACCAATCTACTATACCTCGCTGAAGCGAACAGGATTAATGCCTTTGGTTGTACTCGAACTTCTTCAACCTCTTTCCCACTCTACACTTTGAGGTTTATCTCGTGTTCTTTTTAACAGATCTTCGTATCATTTCATCATCCATGTCTGAGTTACTCCCTATATCATCGATAGGCATGTCTTCTATTGGATTATCCTGATTTGAAGAACTTATCCTTTCTTCTCTATCAAGGTATTCTTCCATCACGACGTCTTCCTCTTCAATCCATTAGGCTTTTCCCTTTCCTTGATACAATGGTCGTGTTATTTCCCCTTTGCCGGACGTGCTACTTTGTCTTTCTTATGCCACATCATTTCGTTTGTCGAATAAGACATTGTTAATGGAGATCTTATTTGTCTACCCATTAGCGCTGATGGGCTTTGCAATCTGTCTGTGAAATCGTCCTATAACTAAACCCTAACTTTCGAAGTAACCGTTTATAATATCTGCACTTGGGGAAAATGCTTTTAATGCCATTATTACTGTCTCCAGCATTTTCTCCGCAATCTCTTTAGATTATGGATGTTATGCTTGGGTTTTGTAAGGAAAGCAGCCAATCCGCCTCAACCAGTTACATCGATCTTCATTACAAAATTCTGATACATTGTCCGATATCAATGTTTTGGGGAACGCATTTCTAGGAAACACTACTCTTAGTATTTGTTTTATTATAGTAGGTTTGATATCTTTAACGAATTCAGACCATCCTAAAAAGGTGTGTATTAAAATTAGAAATAGCTTCATGTCCGTTATGATGTTAATTTGGGGTTAATAAAGACAAACGCCAAATAACATGTAACAATAAAATGGGATTTATTCGGTTGGTAAGTTGGTACAGATATCGCCTGAGTAGTCTATAACTAACTCAGCTCAAGAACTTCTCCCACTATCTTTTGACATGCCACTGTTTAACGTCTTTGTAGACGAGTTCATCTTCAAGAGGGGTGGTAGGTTCCTACACAACACCTCCCCCTTGAGATTAATTCCGGAGGAATTAATATTTTTTTCTTTTGGGATCTGGACTTAAACGTTCCACCCTCGTTCTTTTTCTTGTGCTTCTTTGAACAACTGTTTCAGGCAATGGTGGAGTCGGTATATCAAATAAATCATATAATACCTCCAGTGGTTCTTCATTTTCTTTACATATTTTTTCGATGATTCTTTTCCTTAAATGGTTCAAATGTCTTTTGTGCGTCCATTTTTGACTTGGAGATAGGCATCCGATAAATCCAATTTAGAATATTTTTCCTCTACTTAAACTTGCAAAAATGTCTTCTGGTGAAAGGCAAAGGATATGTGTGGTCTTTTAAGCAATCATTTAGACCCGTAGAAAAATCTGCACACATCCGAATTTTATTATTTTTTAACATATACAACAGGGCAGGCCCACTCTGAAAATTCAATGCGTGAAATAACTCCTAAATTTTCAAGCCGTTCCAATTCCTTGTCAGTGTTCCAAAACACCAAATGGCACATTTCTTTTTCGCTAGAAAATAGGTTTTACATTTTTCTTCACTTCAAATTTTGCCTTCGCCTTTTTGCAACATCCAAGACCTTCTGAAAATACTTGTGGAAATTTTATTTTCAGATCTTTCACAAAATTTTCTGTAACCTGATTTTTACACCGAGAAGAAACATTAACTATTACAAAAAGAATTTATAGGGAGTTCCCATAAATTAAACAGTATAATCCAATCTGTTCCAAACAAATTTGAAGCATTTTGTAGCACATACACTTTAGACTTTAGTGTCTTACCAACAAATGAAATATTACAAGAAAATTCACCTTGAAAATGCAATTTTCTTCCAGAAATCCCGCGAGCCACTTTTTCAGTCTTTTTAAAAAAAGGTCTGCCTATTTTAATCCATGTTGCTGTATTAATAATGGAAATATCACTTCCAGTATCTAGCTGTAGTTTAACATTTTTTCCATTAATTTTTACTTGTACGAATGTTCTTTTCTGCCCCTCCTCAATCTCCTGACGTGACAACGCAATATTCACAATATCTTTTTTCGACTTAATTTTTTTTCTTTTGCTTTTACAATGAGTACTTATATGGCCTTTATTGCCACACGTATAGCAATTTTTGTCGCGAAAAAACATTCACTTTTAAAATGACCACCACCGCATCCAAAGCACGTTGGTTTTTTAACGTTTTTATTAACTATTCCCTTTTTTGGTCGAATAGCATGGACACGGGATACGTCTTTTTCTTCAATTTGCGTATTGTCATGTTTTAAATTTTCAATTCTTTGACACTCTTCCGTAACCTTCTGCAAAGTAATCTCGGAATTTTGTTCGAGTTTTGCCAATATTCGGGACCTGATGTCCTTATCTTTGCTAGAAGTCAAGCCTTGAACGAATATCAAACATTTAAATCGATCAATTGAAAGATCATGTAACATAAAACGTTCACACATTCTGTTAACATTTCCAGCATACGTAAGAATATCCTCATCTTCATGCTTTATCATATTCAAACACGAGAAACGAGTATGAAACAAACTAACTCGCTCGCCAAAAATACTAGACAAAGTATTAACAGTTTCTTCGAAAGAAATGTCACTAGTTTTTCTTGGAAGGACAAAATTCGTATACTTATTATTTTCATCTGTACCCAACTTTTGTAAAAGTAAACTCACTTTTTGTTCATCAGTCCAACCTTCACATTTTTTTTCAAATATTGTTTCAAATAAAGCCTTTGTGTCATTTCGCTGCTGAACTTGTAAATCCATTAGTTGTTCCCGAAACAATTTTTGTTGCTCTTGTTGCTGAATTTGGTTTTGCACTAGAGTTTTCGTTAATGCAATCAAATCTTCCATTATGCGTAATAGATTACACAAAACACTTTTCGAAAACAGTCAAAAAAGAGAAAAACACGTATATATCCAACAATAAGCACAAGTCTTACTTCTTTTTGGCACGTTGAAATCCTATTTCTTCTTGAAGAACAAAGTTCGACGTATTGTTTTTTTTTTCTTTCTTTCAGTGCGAGAAAAAAAAATTATATAGTCCACCTAGAGTTGAAAAATTCTCCACTCAGCGTGATGAATGAATCTCTCGTCGCCACTGTTATGATGTTAATTTGGGGTTAATAAAGACAAACGCCAAATAACATGTAACAATAAAATGGGGTTTATTCGGTTGGTAAGTTGGTACAGATTATCGCCTGAGTAGTCTATAACTAACTCCAAGAACTTCTCCCACTCTCTTTTGACATGCCACTGTTTAACGTCCTTGTTTGTAGACGAGTTCATCTTCAAGAGGGGTGGTAGGTTCCTACACAACAATGTCATTAATGTCTGCCTCTGGTGCATATCAATGCAACTATAGTTTCGTTTCTTTAGGACATGGATGTATTCTCTTTTGTGTACATAACTTTCTATATCGCGATAATATTCTGGCCATGATGCTTTCAGCATAAATCTCCCCTGTATAGACATTATCCCACAATGCACATCATCATGTAAACTTTTTAAAATATCTCTTCTTAATGTTTCTGGTGTTACTATCACATCTTCCTTGCATATAACACCGTTTTTCATCGTTAATTTATGCCGTATTTCTTTATAAGGTCTTTCAGATTTGGAACAATTATTCCGCCTGTTGCTTATTATTCTTTCAGCGATTCTTAATATAAGATCATATAGAGTTTCCGATGCCAATATTTGTAGAGACAATCTCTCAGTTTCAACCCAATGTAATATTTCTTCATCAGGGATTTCCATTTTTCTTTTTGATTCTTATTAAATTGTAAACTTGGGAGTGCATCGATATAATAAACGATTAATTTTCTTGCACATCATAGAATCCTGGAAGAGGTAACTTTTGGTAGCTCCTTTCTATGATTTAAAATAAAGGTTAATGGTCTTTCTTTAATAGGAACTTATTTCCTAATAAGAACTGTGGCGCCTTGTCTATGATCCAGACAATGGCTAATACCTCTTTTTCAATATTTGAATAATTTATTTATGCTGCCATCAATCTTCTTGAAAGGTATATTATTGGATGGCCTTCTTGCGATAAAATTGCTGACACAGCTCGCTTTCTTCCCATCCGTAGTTAAGATTTTAACAATGGATTTTTCTACGAATACCTCTTTTAAATCCATAAATATTAAGCTTTACCCTTGAGTCAATTTGAACTCATTATTATTTTTCTGCAGTTCAGTATATAGTTGTATGAATTTATCTTTTATAAAAAACTAACTAATCCTAAAAAAGGATTCTAATTCTTTTTTATTAGTAGATACTTCTGAAATTTTCTTAATTAACTTTAGATCTGGTGCAAATTGAAATTTGGTACGCTAAATATGATAATGTATCAAAATCAAATCCACATTTGTTTCTTCATTGTCACTGTTAGAGGCAATTTTATTATAAAAATTCGTTTTTATAATTTTTTTTTAAATATTGTAAAGATATATTGTTAGTCATTTTATTATAAAAATGTACTGTTGATTCTTGTTTAGGCGTTCTCTATTGTCCATAGTTAGGAGTCTAACAGGTGCTGTAACCCACGGTCATGGTGGACCTGTGAACAACAGCAATTAAGAGGTGGTTCTACGCTCCTCAAAACCTCCTGCCACCGTATGTAGTTTATCATTATACCCCCCCACCCCCCAAAAAAAACAAAAACGCAATCAACTAAAAACACAGCGATAAAGGAAATGTGAGAGAAAGAAATTTTAACAAAACAACATTTTCAAAACGATCTGTGAACAAAAGAAATTTTAAAAATATCAACAATTTCAGTACGAACAAAATTCATTGAATGATGAAGTTCTATAGCTTTTGAATGCAACATTGAGGCCTGAGAATAATTCTAAGATTTTCACAATGGATTATGGACACTGAACAGATGAACAGGAATGGAGCAACGCAGGCGTTAAAGACGTACGACAAGCTTCTCAAAAGAAGAAAAAAAAATAGAAACAGTCAAGAATAGATAAGGTTCCAAAATTCGCCTTAAACGCTTTTCCATCTATGCACACACCATTGCCAGATTTGTTTTCGAATAATCTCAATTACCCAGAACAAAACCTAGAATGACTAACCCAGGCCATTATTTATTTATTCCCCAAAGTTGATGACACTGCCACCCGCCAAAATTACTGGTCAATTACATGTTTATTCACAAGGTGCAAAACACATCGATTTTAACTGAAAGAGGTATAAATTCCTTTAAACTAATAACATTGCCCGTGAAAACGACGCAAAAAGTGTTTAAATATCAAGTCAAAATGAAACCACATGTTGCTTGAAAAGTTCCGGTTAAAACACAACATAAACAATGGATGGATAGACAATAAAAATGTTTTGATATTATTCCGTATGATTGATCATATAGTCACTAGCATTAATGCACATTACTTTCATTCTGACTAATTTTGTTACAGTCACAATACTAAGGGTTGATCTAAGACTTGCGATTGAAATTGGGTAGACGGAACTCTTTGGCCGCCATACATAGTGTGCTAACACGAAGTCACACGTCATCGTGACAAACCGTTTGAGGGTTCTGACCTTTTTCAGACTCTCCCTAAAACTGTAACTAAACTCCCATTCAGTATAGTTGTAGCATAAACCATAGGTGGATATTGTGCCTGAGTAAGCGTCTGCAACAGGGATTGGCTAGCCGTTCCATGAAATAGCATCCTCAGCCATCATTATTATTATACCTCAAACACCATGCTAGTCCCTTTCCATCTTTACCTAGCAGAGTTTGAATTTTCGCCTATCACTATAGATAGTTGTTCTCTAAAGGATGTGATCCTTGGCTTGAACACCTATTGGGATACAAGTTCACGCCTAAACTGAAGTTGAACACATACATACGATCCAACGATAAAGATGCTGGAAAAATAACCGGTTCCTTATATCGGAATACCAGGTGTTATCAGGTTGGATGTGCGAGGGGTGTAATAAATAATGGCTCGGAATTGTTTTAATTGAAAAGCTGAGTTCCAGTTCAATGTTGGGTTTGTTATATTCACCAACGCGCAAATAAATCCTTGGGAAAGGTAGGAATTCAACTTATCTTCCTCAGCTATGGGTTAATTAGTAAGACTTGTATCGCAATTATTATCTCAAAATATTCTTACCATCTAAAAGATTTTCTAGCTTTAAATAACCAGCAAAAGTTTGACAAATAGTAGAAAATGACAACCAACCAAAATTGTACGGACCCAGTAAGTACTACGACTATACTCTATATTTACATACGTCAAATCAGACGAAATATATTAAAGGTATTGCTGCCATCTCTGTGTTGGAACCACTTAGTATTCATTTGACAGTCTTGACAGTTTTCAAAATCTTCTACGCAGCTTTGGGGGTGAGTAATTGTTTTCCACGCTACAATCCCTTTTTCCCTTAGAAGAAACGTCGCAAGCCCCTTTCTAATATATCTCTATTTTCATGACATATTATCTGACGAACTTCATTCCTTAGTTCCACAAGTTCAGAACATTACACCAAAGACCCGAAATGTCACATGCGCTCTGACGAACCATCTGTATTTCCTTTATATTCCATTTTTAAGAATTAAGTTTTATTCAGGAAACTTCTTCCCAAGAACCTGTCCTTTGTGGAATAGACTTCTAAGAAGATGCTTCTCCGATCACAATAATCATAATCTTTTTATGTCCTGGGTTAACTGTTACTTTACTTACAATTCATCATGAAATGCAGTTCTTACCGCTGCTCTTGCCGCTCATACAACAACCGCTTACGTTACTTCGACGTGGCGTATTGGTTAACAAGCTTGTCTCGCCAGATCATTTACAACTGATTAAAGAGTTCGATCTACATTAGGTCCCCCAAACATTCGACTTTTTACCATTTCTAAGCTACACTTAGAAAATCATGTGGGCACTTCGACGTGGCGTAATGATTAGCGAGCTTATATCGCTAGATCAGTTACGACTGAATAATAGGTTCGATACTCACAAGGCGCAACATACCTTCGGCCTTGTGTCGCATCTAAGCTTTGTTTAGAAAATCCCCATACAACAACCGCTTTCAATAAACCTCTACCTTGAGAGACTTTTGTGCCTTGTGTTGGGTGAACATTAGTGTAAGAGAAAAATGTTTAGTGAAAGGAAACGTTATGAATATCATATATTTAATACGTTGTGCTACATGGATGATTTGGAAATGTTTGGTAGATCTGGTAATGACTGCTAAGTCGGGAATAAAAAGGGTTGGTTGAGAAATTCATTCAAACTGAATTTATATCGGAAACAAAAGAGCGAGAACAATTTAGGATAAAGGGACAAACTGAAATAAACAGACAAGTTGGGGAAAATTTGGATACAAAATAAATCGGTCTAGAGTTACAGTGAGTGTAATATATATATATATATATATATATATATATATATATATATATATATATATATATAAACGTAAATAAGGTGCCAGGCGATAGACTTAGAAGATATGTTACTAACAGTAAATAAAGCTGATCTCCTTAAACTTTTACAAAGACAAATCTGCTAATGTAAGTCTAAAAAGAGAGAAAATGGTATAGATAACGTTGCCAATGAAACTGTGATCCATGTACAACTGGGATCGAAAAAGAACAAGAGATCCAGAAAGAAATGATATAGTCGCACAAATAAGTTTGAAGCACTTAACACCACATAATAAAACTATTGTTACATATTCTTTTGTGACTGAGTGGTTGGCACTTAGATGTGAGGGTCTCTTTGTCTGTCTTAATCCTGCTCATTTACCTCAACAAATTCGATCATTTACAATTTGTGACGTCAGTTGTTCGATTATTATCCAGTCAGTTCCTGGTGCTAATGATTTCTGCATCTGCATTGTGTTTTGAAGGAGCCGCCGAGAGACCGTTGACAAAGGTATCACTAACACAAATTTGATAAGGTCATACGAAGGTGTGGAGACGTTCTTGGTGCTATTCTCATCGGACTGGCCCGCTTGGTCATATGCAATTGTCGTCAGTGGGTCTGGCAACTGACAACAAGTGTGTTTGTCTTTCACAATAATGGACACTACAACAGTTATCCTGTAATAAACAACACCATGATGATGACATTGTTCTATTTCGAAAGTACTTGGAAATAAACGTAATATGCATCAACACGTCCTTCAATAAAGACACCAAAAAACTTATTCGTGCCTATGGAAAGATCCTATCGAAAATAAGTAGGCAGGACATATCTAAATTATTCAACGAAACATGTCTCCATATATATATATATATATATATATATATATATATATATATATGTATATAAATATATATGAAAGTGGACGCTGAATTCAACACAAGGCTGTTTCATGCTTGAACAAAATGTTCAGGCCATCACTCAAGCATGCGTTTTAGCATGAAACAGACCGTCGCTACTTTTATATCTACATACGATCAATCTCTGATAGTGATCACTTTATACTTTTATACATAAATGTAGCATACCATAAAATTATAATTTCTTCATATATACACACACACACATATATATATATATATATATATATATATATATATATATATATATATATATATATATATATATATGTGTGTGTGTGTAGAAAGATAGAGAGGAGATTTGTATATTCATCTATTTTCGAGTGAATGATTATTTCATGGCTCTATGCAAATAGAAATACTGCTAAATACTAAAACACTATTGGGATAGTCGTAGATGTGCTTATCTCTTAAAAATGTGATATGCAGTCGATTGCAAAGGCACATGTCTTTCTAGCGTATCCCGATAATGCAGCAGGCTTTGTGCGTTCTATTATCTTTTCCCTCTGAGTCAGGAATCGTATGACAGGAATTTTTCTTGGTTTTTGGCGAGAAATAGACACCAGACCAACAGGGATCTGGTTATTCAAGAAGACGTCGAATCCGCTTATGGACTTTTCCGACGGGATGTTTTATTTGTTAAAATATAGGCCAAGTAAACAAATGTTTTAGTAATAGTCTCGAGTCGTCCTTTTTAGTTTTTATAAATAATATCAATTCTTTAGTTTTATAAGTAATAATTGAAATATTGCAATGCCCAAATGCCGATGTTACGACTTTAAAAGATTTTGCTCCAGACTAATTATTTCGGGTTTTGTTTTTATAACTTCAACAATTTTCATCTAAAAAATAATCTTTATAAGAGTCAAATATTAACAAAAATAAATAATATAAACACGAGACAAGATGAGAAGAGGAATGAAATAAGCCGTACATCGTAGGGAATACACTCTTCTACTTGTAAATACTCCTTATTCTTGCTTTTGACAAAATCAAAATGATGATTAATTTATTTTTTCTTCATAGAGATCCAAATCGCTTTAGTCGCTTTCACAGAGAAGACTAGTTCTCCATTCTGACCTAGATTCTAATTCCTACTGAAGCAACGTCGCAAGACTGTCGAGTCTCTATCTGTATTTCTATTCAAAACGTTCAGATGAGCTCAATTCTTTAGTTCCACCAGTTCAGACCTCTACACCGAATTCAAACCATCCTAGTTCCACGGTGTCCAATCGCCCACATTTCGTCTCTATTCAAGAAGTAATGGGAGACGTAGATCTCTACAACGAAATGACACCATAGTATTTCCACGGTTCTGAATCACTTACATTTCCTCGCTATTTTAAATGTAAAGGAAGTTCAGACCTTTACAACGAAGGCAAATCATGAAGCTTCTATAGATTCAAATCGCTCACATTTCCTCCTTATTCAAAATGTAATGTGTATTTGTATAGAGACAACTATTGACTGAACAGGTTATAAATTTTCAATTTTTTTTTTTAAATGTAAACTGTGTACGCGTCTAATGAAATACAGATGTAAATCTTCCTTAACAATAAACAGATTTTAATAATTCTCTCTAATGTAGAAACATTTATTTGTGCTAGAAATAGACGTGAAAATTTCCCGGTTTTCTTATTTTAATTTTCTGGTGAATTTTAATTATTAATTTAATAATCTAATAAGCTCTTTGCTTGAACTACTACGACAAAATAGACGTGCCAATTCGCCCATTTCATTGTTAAATATCCAACATTAATAATTTTAACAAAATAACGCAATGATAATCACATGACTTCAGGTGATTACTTAAAGAAGAAAGATGGGGAAATAAAACAATTCAAAACTGGCACTGAATATGCTTACCGACTTAGAATAAAAATTACATGACCCATATCACCCAGATCTCTCGCCCATTGACTACAAATTTTTCAAGCACCTTAAAATCTTTCAAGCAAAGAAGATGCAGAAATTGTATTTCTTGTCGTACAAACCTGTAGAGTTTTTTCGTAAAGGTATAAATAACCTTGTAACCCGATGGAAGAAATGTATAGACGTTCAGTTTCCTATTTTGACACTGCTTAAATACTTTAATCCAGTAATAAAAGTTCATTCTGAAATCGGACATTATTTTCGAAGCCTAAAATATTAACATCTCGAGATAAAGTAATCATTATTAATTCCAAACATTAGTGTTAACGAAGAGTCGTGTGAAAAAAAATTGAAACATTAGATAAGACAGCTGAACAGGCCAGGAATTGAACACGGCTTATTAAGCTCTGATGACAGCCGCTTATTTAGTGATATGTTGCACACAGTTAATATTGATAAAAAAAATAATGATTTTGTTGCTTTTAATGCAGAAAGCAGCATTATTCACAAGAATTGGATAACCTAGTTGCCCAAACCACCATAATATACCTAGTTAAATAATTCCACAGTAAATTTGAGCGACAACAAAGATATTGCACTTGTTTAGTTTAACGTTTCATTTTAAACGAAGATCAAAGAAACGGGTTCAGATCTTAACAAATATTATCAATAAAAAAAAAAAAAAAAATGCTGTCCTTTCAGGAACATATTTATTAAACATCGTTTTGGGATTCTGATAAACCATATTTTTTCATCGTTAATATTGAACTAACCCTAAATGATCAATTCAGAAAACATGGTGTTTCTTGGGTCTATTTACTGACAATGAACTACTGTTCATAGAGACGCGCTATTGAGACTCTCTCTCGCTCTTAAATCTCCATGGCCCCCTAGAGGAAGACTGACGAACTATTGAAACGTCATTCTACGTCATCGATCGACAAATGCAGTCATCTTTAATATTCCCATTCTGGGACCTCTAAGAAATAGTTGTTTTTTGTTTTGTTTTTTTCTTTTAGAACTGGCATATTACAAAGAGGCAAAAATAAATAAATAAATAAATAATATAAACACGAGACAAGATGAGAAGAGGAATGCAATAAGCCGTAAAAGGTAGAGAATGCACTCTGCCATTTGTAAATATTATTCGTTATTTTTCTTACTTCTGAAAATCACCGTGATGGAGTGATTTTTCTTTCGATCTCAAAATATTTCGAAGAAAATTGTAATACATCTGGACACTTCAAACAAGACAATCTTTGGGTTTATTTATATTTCAAGAAATATGAAAATACAATTATTTACATTATTTGGACTATTATCCTCATCTTTGTCGCCATATTTATTACAAAGTTTCGTCCGTTGTACGCTCCGGCCTGCTTAAGGCGGTTGTAATGTCGAACTGAACCCTTTATTTCGCTCACTGGGGTAGACTGTTTAATGGATGTCAGTTATCAGTTATACTCCTGTCAATTTACCTCTGAATGTTCTCCACTGCCTTGACCGGGTATTGAACTCACACCAACGCCAACGCCTTTATCCACTATGACATGTTTCCTTGAGGTCATCTGTCTATGAATTTCTGGGTATTATAAACCTAATGTCTCAGCAACCATTTTTTTTCCAGAACTCACATTGCAATTTTTATTTTTTTGCTGTTATCAAACGTGTTTTTACCGGAGCTCATTTTGCAACTTTTGTTGTTATTATCGCTTTTCTC
Organism: Acanthosepion pharaonis; assembly: GCA_903632075.3. Lineage (NCBI taxonomy): Eukaryota > Metazoa > Mollusca > Cephalopoda > Sepiida > Sepiidae > Acanthosepion > Acanthosepion pharaonis. The sequence continues at coordinate 1,188,905 of CAHIKZ030003327.1, read as the reverse complement.
TACACTCCTTATTACTGGTTCTCATATTGTATTTATTTCTATGCTTGGTCGGCTCAGGAGATTTCTGTGGGCTAGCATATGTGCTGATTCCTTCAGTTTACTAATTTTCCAGTGGTGTTCCTTGTCTATGATCTCAACCTGATCCCACAGAGGGCGGTGATCTCCCTTCTCTCTCCATATGTTCAGTTCAACATTCCAACCACCTGAAGAAGGCCGGAGCGTACAACGGCCGAAACTTTGTAATAAATATGGCGACAAAAATGAGGACAATTGTCCGAAACATGTAAATAATGTACATAATACCTCATCTCAGAAATATAGACAGATACGAAAATACAAATGTTTTTTTTTCTGTGTACCGAGTCAGGATATTGGAGATCATGGTTCTCTCTAATGTTCCGTCCTTTGCAGATCTTAATGAATTTTGTCTATTTCTTATATCCCCTAAACATCCTGTTAGTCAAGTTAGGTTGTGCTTTGATCATCTGTACCTGTTGCCTTCAATCTGTGAGTATCAAATTTTACAAACCTTTTCTCCTCGTTGTCTACCCTAGAAATGCCAGCTGTCTCTATTTGATGCTAAGGAGAAATTTTCTTTTTGCTTCCAATTTCTCTAAAACTTTATCTTTGCTCTCGTATTCTCAGCATCCTTCTGTAGAACCATATCTCTGTTGCTTCAAGTATATTCGTAATATGTAAGATGATTTTTCAACATTTATTGCCATATACAATGACATAAAGGATCAATACACCTTTCTTTGTTTCTAATGCCTGTCAAACCGTGAATTGAAGGTCGTTCTCATGGATTCTCCTCCAGTTCCTATCCCACGAACGCAAGGGTTCCTCAAGGCTCCATCCTAGGCCCCACTCTATTCCTTATCTACATAAATGACCTTCCTGATGCTATAAATTCCAAAGTTGGAATCTACGCGGATGACACCACAATTTACTCCTGCCTCAAAATCAAATCTATTGTCGCTGACAAAACTCACCTTGCCGTGCGTCTCGAAAAGGACCTCCAATCGGTTGTGAACTGGGGCATGAATTGGCTGGTCAACTTTAATGCCTCAAAAACAAAACTGCTCTCTATTAATCACCACGGAGATCCTTCTCTGCCCTCCATTAGAATATCTGACGCTCAACTTCTCGAGAGCACCTCTCTGCGGCTGCTCGGTCTCACGTTGACTGCTGACCTACACGGAACAAATACATTGGCTCAATTGCTTCGTCCACCGCAAGGAAAGTTGGCTCCATGTGCCGCGCCAGGAAATGTTTCTCCTCGGAATCGATTTTGCATGGAGTATTGCTGCCATATATGGTCTGGAGCCCCTTCTGTTTGCCTCGGGGTTCTTGATAAGCTTCAGAGGTGGATATGCAATATAATTGACCCTGTTCTGGCATCTCGTCTACAGTTGCTCTGTCACAGACGCGCCGTCGCCTCTCTCTGTCTTTTTTACAGATACTTTCATGGTAATTGCTCCGAGGAGATGCATTCGCTGGTTCCCAGACGTCATGAATTCAAGCGCCCTACGAGGCTAGCATCCCGCGCTCACCCTTTCACTGCTGAAACTACTAAATGTAGCCATCTCTTCTACTCCAATAGCTTCATGTCTCGCACCTCTCACCTGTAGAACTCCCTTCCCTATTCCTGTTTCCCTGAGAGCTATAATCTCCAACTATTCAAATGTAATGTCAATCGATATCTCCACTTGCCTTAATCTATCCACTATCCTTCACCTCATCCTCTCCTCTATCACTCCTATCTGATCTTGATCCAAATCTTCTGTAAGCGTCTTAGTGGCTTCCCGCCTTGCTTGGGGTGAAAAAAAAATTGTCCTCTTTCTTAATACTCTGTTTAGATTTTGGGATGCCTTTTTGGTATCCCAATGCGCCTTCGAATTTCAATATCGCACTTTCCGTCCTCTGTTAAAACAATTCCCAGATATGTAAATTCTTATATTTATTTGATTTTGGTATCTCCAAATTGTAATTTGCATGTCGGGTTGTTCATTTGGCTTACAGACATGCATTTTGTCTTCTTTCAGTCGACGTTTAATCTGTTCTTCTAGGTTTTCTTCATTATATTTTGTAGGACTTGTTGTAGTTTATAAAATTGAAACATATTTATGTGCAAGCTCTCAACACTGGTTCATTTGCATATCTTATGTTGAGAAGACTGTGGCCGCCAACAATGAATTCACCTCACTGTATAAGTCCAGTGAGAAGGCATGCCCTTGTCTTACACCTCATTTTCTTTTATATTCAGTGAATTCATTTTCTATCCGTATGCAGGTGGTTTGCTGCCTGTCCCGAATTCTTCTAATTTTCCCCCAAGTATGTCAAGGTTACCTAGCAGTTTCAATGTAATTTATTAAACATTTTTACATAATCCATAAAACAGACAGCCTTTTGCATTTGAATTGATATCCATGATATGATTCTCAGTATAAATATCGCGTTCCTAGTCTCAGTGTCTTTAACGAACGCAAACTGTTCTTGTCCTAAATTACATTATTTACATCGTTCAAATTCTTGTCCTCATCATTATTTCGATATTCACGATGTTTTGACCGTTGTACGTTTCGGCCTTCTTCAGGTGATATACGCTGGAATTTCGAACTGAATCCATTATTTCGTGCACCGGGGATAGAGATTGTTCTTGTTCCATGTGCCACGCCTTTTCTCGATATCACACTTTCACTTATTTCCCTTTAGTAACTCAATTCTCCAAGCTTTTTGTTTACCTCTGCTGTGGCCAGGTATTGAACTCACAACTCTTTCGGTCAAGTCACTGGATTACTTCAATCAACGATTTTATCCACTGGCTCATATGGATATATATATATATATATATATATATATATATATATATATATATATATATATATATATATATATGTGTGTGTGTGTGTGTGTGTGTGTGTGTGTGTGTGTGTGTGTGTGTGTGCAAAGTGCATAAGAATATTTTTACAAACTTTGGAGGAGAGTTCCCCACACAAAACAAGGACAAAAGTCAATATAAACATATTTCCGCTAACCCTTCGTCTTCCTGGCTTGCACATTCAGTTCCATGGCCTGAACAATATACATTATTTTGGTGTCAGGAATCCACCCTCAATGTCTGTAAAAGTATTTTTGGATTGTATCTTGGATTGAACAGCGAGTACCATAAACTTTAAACTTAACTCAAAAAGAAAAAGATTTGCGGACATATGATTATATGAACTTCTGTCCTTGTTCTGGCATGAGAAAGTCACCCCCAAACTGTAAATAATAGTTGCCGACATGCAAAAAAGTATAGGAGAATGACACACTAATTCCTTTTGCAATTGTCTGGCATTTTATCCTAGCAAAATACAAGTATAAAATGCCCTGTTTATATTTACTATGCTCCATATATAATATTCGACACCTTTATGAATCTAAGCATTAGCCCTGAACAAAAGAACTGAAAAGGGCCGATTTCCTCCCCTAAACTTCTTTAAGCCCCCAATAACCTATGCAGACACCCGGCTAACGGAATATTGACACTTGGTCTGAATATCGCTTTGATGCGTAAAATGTTGTCAATATGCTGTGTTTTTTCTAGGCCCACACTGTCTATATCCAGAAACACACACACAAGCACAAACTTTCCCTCTCTCTCTCTTTCTCTTTCTCACACACACACAAGCACAGACTTCCTCTCTCTCTCTCTCTCTCTCTTTCTCACACACACACACACACACACACACACACACACACACACACACACATATATATATATATATATATATATATATATATATATATATGATTCATTTCTGAAGTTCACTGCTAACAGCAAGCAGAAATATTTAATTTCTCCTCCCGATGATGGCCATTTCGGTCGAAACTAGTCGAGGAATCTAAATGGAATAATAATAATAAAAAACGAAAGAATATTAATCTACAACCCAGTGTGTCTAATGATTTTAATTTTTTATTGTTCAATATATATATATATATATATATATATATATATATATATATATATATATATATATATATATATATATATATATATACATGCTCTGGGTGGAGCAGCTTGGGTATGGAAGACGTGGCTCGTGAGGGAACAGTCAGTTGTGTTAGGGAAACTCGGTTTGTGAAGAGCGGCGCTATATCGAGTCCTGTTGGTACCGTTGGTATGATTGTAACGGTCAGGTTCGATTCTCAGTAGTGGATGCGCACGCTGATGAGTCCCAAATATAGGGCGAAACGGCCTTCCAGTGATTGTCTGTTGATATACGTATATATATATATATATATATATACACGTGATACATGCAGTGATATATATATATATATATATATATATATATATATATATATATATATATATATATATATATATATATAAATATACCCCACAAAAGCAGAGTGTAAGGCGAAATAAAAAAGGAAATGATGTCATATAATGTATATTTTTTTCTGTTTCTTGAGCAGCCAGTCATGCTTAGGACTTCAGATTCAAACGTGTCGGATTCATCTACTATGTCCCAGGTGAGGGCATATTCCAAAAAGGAGAACGGCAAGTCTTTGGTTTTTCCAAATTGCCAACTGCGAGCCAGGCTTTCTTTCTATATCTGGGAAAAATTACCAAAGAGTAACGTCTCTGTGGACTTCTAAGCTGCCGGGGGAGGCAAATTTTACCTTAGATCGAGTCACTAAACTCCTGGTTATAAAAGCAACCGCTCGTTTTGTCAGCTGCAAACAAATTGAGTGACTGGCCACTTTCATCACTGTGGGAAGTTACGTCACTAAGCGGCCCGTGATGCGACCCACGTGACTTATCCCCACCGAAGGGAGATAATCGCCTTTTGTATCCATACAGTGGTGTAAAATTTAGCTATAACTTCATCGTGAGAGTGGCCTCAGACATTTGAGGTATTGTGTGTATAATTAACAGGGAGTGCTGAAACGTCTTCGGTTTAATCTCCTTTGAAATCAATATTTCAATTACCCAACATGAAAATATATTAGTGGGATTTTTTAAAACAAGCACAGGTGCCATCTTTATTGAACAGCGAGGTGAATATACGTCCTAGAATGCATGTTTCATGATACTATCGTTTTTCTAAGATTATATATGGATCTTTTGGGCTGTGTAAATGTTATCAGAGTTAGCCATCGAAAACTCCAAAATCTCAACTTCTGTTTTCATAGTACTTATGTATGTGAATATATCACTATATACCAATTTCTAGATGCAGCTTCATGCAAGCATCAATATATTCTATGATCATCTTAATATTTCAAGAGAGAAATCGTAAAGTTCCTCAAATAAATATTCCAACAGTCTTTTAAATACTTTCTTTCACTTGATTGTGTGTGTTGGGTTGAGGAATGAGTCATCTGTTTGTACGAATTTGACGTTTCAACTGACTGATTTTTCAGGATTCATTGCACACCAAAAACGGAAATGTTTCATGCAAAAAAACATCTATCAAATTTACAAATCTTTCCTCTTACTAAACTTTAAAAGGATTCAAAATTGTTCCAGAGTTACATAGCCATAAATAATTACAAGTAAAAATAAAGACAATACAGAATGTTCAGACAGATTCAAAAAGTCATTACGAAAATGTTACAATGTGCTAAATTTTTGTCGCATATTAATATGCTATTAGTAAAATTCTTTCAATGATGACAATATTTTTTATTCATCTTACGTTTTTATATTTCATACCGCAGTGACTTTTTGGACATTACATAATTTAATATAGTCGTACTTAAAAAAATGTCTATGACAAATTAGTATTAACATCAAACAGCTAGCTTACGGCTATATCACGTTGGAACAGCAGATCTGACACGATCACCGAAGTTAAGCAATGTCTAGTCTGGTCAGTACCTAGACCTCTTCGGAATCCAAGGTGCTGTAAGAATTGATTGGTGAGTTGTGTCATGGATAATGCCTTGGAATTTTTATTTGGAGATCCAAATTCCAATTCAAGGTAGGTTTCGTTATAGTCACTTTCGCGTAAATACTCTTGGGAAAGGTATGAATCCACCAACTTCTCACCCCCCCCAGCAATGGGTTAATTAGTAAAACCTATATCACTAAAATATTACTATCTTCAAAAAGAAAAATTCGTACAATCTAAAAATGTTCATTACTATCATTATTTTGCATATCTATTGAATCTACTGTTTGGTTATACAAAGTCCCCAGAAAGTTTTTAGACATTTTCAAAAAGTTATTATGAAAAACTTTAAAGAAGTGGCAAATAAATTTTTGTTGCATATTAATGTTATTATTAAAGTTCTTTTTTAATGTTATTATTAAAGTTCTTTTTTAATGTTATTAAAAGTTCCCAATGAAAAAGTTTTTTTTTAGACATTTTGTTAAAAAGTTCTTTTTAAAAACTTTTAAAAAGTTCT